>JAPPUR010000046.1:0-221021 GCA_027569015.1 Ascodesmis sphaerospora | reverse complement strand
AGGAGGTAGAAGTAAAAGGAAAAGGCCACTGTGTTAGCATCGGGTCATGATGCTATGATGTTTTGACAATCTGTTCTTTATTATAGTTGAAGCCTGCCCCTTGATGGGTTAAGCCAGAAGACCGCTATCTTACATGAGCTTCATCGCTTCTCGAAATTGTCCATTTCTTCCCACTCCTTCTCCAATGTCTGGATCAACCTCCTCGTTTTCCACTTTATCGCATCATCAACCTTGTGTAGATATTGAATCGTGTGTGCTCTCTCGCATGGTTGCCGAATGCAATAGCCACCTGTCAACCTTGTTAGTGATATTACATGATACATTTGCCAGAGCATGAACCATACACAAGGAGAGCATATGCGCAGGCAAGTAGAAAGCATTGGTGACATGCTCGTTGGATAAGGCCAGCCCCATGAGAGTGCACAGGTAAGACACAATCCGTTGCTAGATGGTCAGTAGCTCGTAGATACAATCAGTGCGGTACGAAACCTACCTCCCAGTCGTGCCTAAGTCTGGCAGCATGATAGCCGATGTTGGGGTTGACCGTGTTGCATTTGTGCAAGCAGATAATGGCCTTCGCAGCATAGTAGTATTGCATGGCAACAACTGAATTATCCTGTTAGTCAAGGGAAACAGTGGCAAATCTCAAGACCTACCAGGAACAGAAGCAGCGATGCAAACGACTGGAAATGGTCTGTCCTCCCTCAAATCCGCCGGCTTGTAGTATATGGGTTTGAACGAGACAGGCTTCATTTCGTACCACTGGTTAACCTCCATTTCGACATGCTCCCATGGCCCAGGCGAGGCGTTAAGTGCTTGTTTCTCAGCATCGTTTAGTGGAAAGAGTAGCTTCATCATCTTGGAAAACAAGTAGACGGCGCGGTTAGCATATGCAGAATCGTCAGTTCTCCGAAATACCGTGGATCGTTCAAAGTTCTCCAGGCATATCTCAACAGGTTCCCTGCGAACCAGGTACACGTAGATAGTCTGCCTTAGGTGAAGCCAGCTTGCAGCCTCAGCTAGGCCGCCTTGAGTGACGAAGCGTGCAACAGCTTCGTGATTTAGGAGGTTTCGAGTTCCGCTGAGGTGGTGGTAATCTGAGTCGGACTCGTTGTCGTACTCCTCATATAGCCGTGCGATGACGACAGCAGTCAGAAGCTTCGAGTCCCATGTTTCTGGTGGCCGCGCAAAAGCTTCGATGAGTAACTCGATGCATCGGTTGTGATAGTATGTTCCTTCAAGATCTGACTCCGAGTTTGAGCATCGGGCATCGTAGCGGCTTGCAAGGGCAAGTAGGCCATTCATGATCATCGGGTCTTGAAAGGCCAGACGTGGCACCTCAAGGGTAAAGTGTCTGGCATCGTCACAAGCATCTGACTGTACAATGTCAGTATGGGTAGGTCTCTTCCAAGCACCTGGTACTTACAGAAGGAGCCAACTTGTGTATGTAAGTGATGAACAAGAATGCTTGTCTCTCGGTGAATCCATACGTATCTTCTGGGTTGATGCTCTGGACTCCCGAGCTATGAGCTGAAGAGGGTGTTTCTGGGGGAGGTAGTTGCGATGGAGGCGAGTCGCCTAGGATGTAAGGAATCGAGGAAACAGGATGGTTCAGTGGCTGTTGTAGGGGTAAGAGGCGAGTGCTCGCCGATGATGGAGCTTCGTAAGGTGAGGCAATACCTTCGCCATGGCTCGTCAACGGAGCCCCAAAGTCGGGGTCCTCGGCGTAGCTTTGGGGAGAAGTAATCTGTCTTGGGTTAACCGATCCCTGGTCTTGTTCTAATTCCCCTTGGCCTGAGCTGGATTGGTTATCTTGCTGTCCCGGAGCTACCTCCAGGATAGAAGTCCCCGAGTTCAGCGGCGAACGGAGAGAACTGCCGCTTGTTGGGGAGTTGGACCGAACTGGATCGACGGAAGTGTTGGGCGACTCGGACAACTCGCCGTCGATACCTTGAGGGGTTACAAAGGAGACTAGACGAGATCAACAAAATTCCATAAGTACCTCAACCATCTCAACATACTAGTAGATGGCACTCTGGTCCATGTCCTCGACGTCTCGGCCACCTCCCGATGCTCTCGAGTATAGCTGTGCTTGAACTGAATGTCATTCTCAAACCGACACTCCCGCCCTGATTCAGCACAGGCGCCACACTGAGAAGCCCCAGACTGGACAACGCATTTCCTATGCCGCCTTCGACAGGCGTTGCAGCATCCTCCTCGCTTCATCCAGCCGTCGTCGTTGATAGGAAAAATTGGGTATGAAGGTATCACGAGGTGGGGAGGAGGGGGTGGATGAGAGAGGTAAAAGACCCCGCGGGGAACATGTCCCTGTTGGGTATAGTTGCTCGGAAGAGGGAAAGCCCGCTGGTCCAATGACGTGGGGATGAATGGTCATGCTGGACTGGTCCCTGTCACGCAGATGAAGGGTTCGTCTCGTCTCTGGGCTTTATGAACGAGTCTGTGCATGCTGAGCTTGCATTCCCTAAGCTAAATGGATCTTGCTTGTCGCAAAATAGACTGGAGAGACAAGACGCAGCAGTGCTGACCTGAATGGTGGACTGCGCTGGTTTGGCTAACCAGGATTAGAGAGCCCACTGACCACACCATCTTCCAAGGCCGGTTATTGCTTCCCGCTCCATGGCTCATCTCTTTATCGGCCGACTTCAACGCGATAGATCTGTTAGCAGCTGAGACGCTCTCTATCAAGCCATCCCTTGACCTCTCATACCAAGGCGCGCCCTCGGATTATTTCTCGGGGAATACGACCGGTGTCATTGCCGGCTAAACGGTTAAAATGCCCATCAATGACGAAAGGGTTATCCTTACCTATTTAGGCGAAGATATTACCCATATTTGACTCGGCCCAACCCGTGTCAACTTGACCGTTGCTCGCGGATTCACCGCTAAACTAAACTCTACAACCTAAAGATACTCGACTCAATCATGTCGACGACGGTAACAGAGACTCGAAATGAGTCCATTGAGCTCAGCAACTTTGAGCATCGTTCCGACAGCGACAGAAAGGGAGGCGTTGAGGAGCTCGCTCGACGCCCATCAGATGATGTCCCGCCTCCTAATGCCCAGGCCGAGATAGAGAGATGGAATCATCCAAGAAGCAACATTGCAAGGCTGGCCTTTGCATTTCTGTCTTTTATCATTGCTGGTATGAATGATGCGGCCGTCGGTGTATGTATTCCCACCAAACTCACATTTAGAACGTGGAAACGCTAACATGAATCCTTTGAACAGGCCTTGATTCCATATGTGAGTTTTTACCGCTCTCAAGTTAACATCTGACGCATGCTAAACCAATACAGCTGGAAGAATACTACGACCTCACCTACACCGTCGTCTCGCTAATCTTTCTGACGCCATTCGCCGGCTACTCGGTCGCCGCCTTCACCAATGCTCGGATTCACGTCAAGTTCGGCCAGCGAGGCGTAGCAATCATGGCTCCCATCTGCCATATCATCACCTTTGTTGCTCTGGCAGTGCACCCACCGTACCCTGTCCTAGTCGTGTGCAACATGATTAGCGGCTTCGGTAATGGCCTGACTGATGCATGCTTCTGCGCATGGATTGGTAAGATGGACAAGGCAAACTCGGTTCAGGGCTTCTTGCACTCTTGTTACTCTCTGGGTGCTCTCTTTGCGCCTTTGATTGCTACGTCAATGGTTCATACGGCTAAGTTGCCGTGGTATACTTATTACTACGTCATGGTAAGGATAGATACTACCATCCGTACTAGAGCCGGCTAACAATGCGGCATGTAGATCGGTATCTCAGCGGTCGAACTGGTCGGTCTGACTGTCAGTTTCTGGCAAAAGACCGGCGAGGTATACCGGGCTGAGCATGTTCGTGAGAACGATTCAGGCGGCGCTGGAACCCGAGAGGCGCTCAAGTCCAAGGTGACATGGCTTTGCTCACTCTTTTTCTTTGCGTACATGGGTGTTGAAGGTATGCACTTGCTATTAACTTTCAGCTTCTTTTGTGAAATTTCTAACAAATATGCCAGTCGGTCTCGGTGGCTGGGTTGTCACCTTCATGTTGCGCGTGCGAAAAGCCTCAGCCCTTGCGTCCGGTGCCTCTAGTTCCGGCTTCTGGGCCGGCATGGCCTGTGGTCGTGCTTTTCTCGGCTTTGTCACGGAGCGGTATGGCGAGCGTTTGTGTCTTTCCATCTATCTCGCAATCTCCGTTGGCCTTCAGCTAGTCTTCTGGCTCGTCCCGCAGTTCATCGTCTCAGCAGTTGCAGTCGCTTTCCTCGGCTTCTTCTTGGGTCCCATGTTTCCTGGAGCCGTCATGATGACAGCAAAGCTGCTCCCAGCAAAGATTCATGTCTCTGCTATAGGATTTGCCATGGCTATTGGTGGAACAGGTGGTACGGTTTTCCCCTTCGCCATTGGTGCGATTGCCCAGAGCAAAGGTGTTCAGGTGCTGCAGCCAATCATCCTGGCTCTTATTGTTGTGGTAACGGGAGTTTGGCTGAGTTTCCCACGGATTCCAAAAAAGGATTGAAAAGAATGGGTTGAGAATGCTGCATCGTGAAAGGAACTTCGTACGGTTCAGGTTAGACACCCAAATGAGTCTACTCGCCATGCAGGTTCACTTTCAGGGACAGTTGACGATTTAAGGCAGAGGTTCTAACGAAAGGTGCATTTTTTACTCCTGGATATCTATTCATAATATTTCATAGTGGAAAAGACAAAAGCGACGAGGTTGTTTCCAGCTGAGTAGTCATTGTGTTTAAAAATGTGGTTTCATTTCGTAAACGCTTTACACCCTGTTTTGACTTCCAAGCATATATCAGATTGATAAATAGATAGATCTTAGCACTGAAATAGTCTCGAGGACCCACGTTACATAGTCTCGTTCTTTTGTTGTTCCTTGCTTCTCATCAATGGACAGCTCTCCGATCTTCCTCTCCAACATCAGACGTAGCAGCATGCTTATTCGATGTGTTTCACTCGAGTATATAACCTGGAGCAATGTGGTTAAATCAATTACTCGTAGATGATCACATTAAAAAAAACTTGAAAGATCACCGCCTCTCTTCAATTCACGCTGCATCCCCCGGATTTACCATCCCCTTTATATCGGGTAGAACCCCGATCCCAATACCACCCCCACAATCTGGGGGTGGATCTTCTCAGGGGCAAAGACCAATCACTAACGGACCAAGTCCCGAGATTTTCGGCCAAACTTGCCATTTCCAGCCTTCGGAATTCTCAACAGCGAGTTCCATCGGCGGATTCTCCGTATACCTCGACTCTCATTGGACTCTTCGGTTACTTATTATCACGGCTGACCGACTCCCATTGCTTCTTCCTCATTCATCCATTTCCCTTTGCCCGTCCCAATCTCTCACAGCCCTTCACAATGTCCAAGCCAATCGTTCTTCAGCTCGGCGATGATATCCGGTGGAATCATGACCTCTACGATGAGTTCAAGTCACAGTTCGAGATCCGCCGGTCTTACAGCATGCCCCGGGCCGAGTTCATCCAGGCGCTCAAGACAAAGGCCTTTGGCGACTTTTTCGCCATCTACCGTCCCTTCTGGAACACAGGTGGTGAGATGGGTAACTGGGATGACGAATTGATCTCATTATTGCCTTCGTCTTGCAAGATCTACGCCAGCGCTGGCGCCGGCTTTGACTGGGTTGACACGGCCCGCCTGGCTAAGCAAGGTAAGTTTATGTCTCAAGACAAGTAATAACAGCTACTAATGTTGTCTCAGGCGTCACATATTGCAACGCTGCTGCTGCCTGCACAGAGTCAGTAGCTGATGCTGCCATCTGGCTCATCATCTCTGTCTTTCGACAACTGAGCTGGTCCAGCATCGCCGCTCGCTCAGGCGACAAGGATCAGTTCATTGACGCAAACCGGAACCTGGCCCCCATCTCTCGAAACCCCAGCGGTTTCAGCCTCGGCATCATTGGCTTCGGTCGCATTGGCCGACGCATCGCCGAGAAGGCCTACAAGGCTCTCGACATGAAGATCCTGTACAACGATGTTGTTCAAATGCCCAAGGATGTTGAGGAGCCTCTTGGTGCTGTCTTTCACAAGTCTGCCGATACTCTTCTCGCCGAGGCAGACTGCGTGCTGGTTGCCACACCATTCGCCGGAGAAGCCCTGCTCAGCAAGGAGGGTCTGGCCAAGATGAAGAAGGGAGCCAAGCTTGTCAACATTGCCCGAGGCAAGCTTATCAACGAGGCCGATCTCGTCGCCGCCCTGGAGAGTGGCCACCTATCCGCTGCTGGTCTTGATGTGTTTGAGAATGAACCTCACATCAGCCCCCAGCTGGTCAAGATGAAGAACGTTGAGCTTCTGTCACACAACGCCGGTGCTTCACTGGATTCACATATTGGTTTCGAGAAGTTGGGAATGGAGAACATTATTTCTTTCAACAAGACTGGAAAGGCGATTTCACCAGTCAACGCTCATCTGATTAAGCAAAGCAAGCTGTAGATTTAGTTATTTGTACCAACAAAAGGGATAGGCATGAAAACATGGATCAACAAAGTAACATATTTTTTTTCCGCAATATTAACACTTCTAAACTCATCGCCAATCATCTCTCCAGTGATCAACAGTTGATGCTTGAGCTCAAACAAACATCTAACTTACGAAGCCATCTAGAGAGCCACAGCCATCGAACATCATGCTGACAGAACCACTTTACTCAGCCTCAGTCTTTTCTTCACAACACTCAGTGTCACAACTCCATCTCAGGTGAGAATCCTTCAATGATAATCTGATGAATCCTTCAACAAGGTAGCCGCCCAGTGGCTCCAGGATGAAACGACTCGAGTCGCCCTACAGCCCAAGAAACGAGCGATGCTGCTTACTTGGGTGATCTTATCCACTGTTTCAGGCACCCATAATAAGAAATGATATTATGCGCAGCATCAGAACCAAGCTGGTCAATGCATCCACTTACGAGTCGTCTCAAAGCGGAAGGTCATCCATAAGGCTGCGTCGCGGATCCATCAGATAAATTCGGCCCGGCTCAAAAAGGCCACGGGTTGAGATGAAAGGAGCAGGGGCTGGCGTTTAAAGGTTCGACTGCGAACAGTTGGTTTTGCAAGGGAACCCTTGTATGAGAAATGTGTCAGCTTCAAAAACTGCAGCGAATCGATTCCTGTCACTGGAATGTGTCGATCAAGCTTGGGCCAATCCTTGTTTCATCCTTCTCCTCAGCTAGATTATCAGAGGTTTCCAAGATCCTGGTTACGTGCCCACTCTCGAACGTTTCCGGTTATAATCCCTGGGAATATCATCGGGGCCGAAACGTAGCATGGAATGTGTATTGCCCGTTTGAAACAGTTCTGCTTTCAGGCTGAGTATATATTCCTCTGTAGCATCATGGTTAATTGAGCTCAGCAGTTTCTTCGTTTCTCGTGCTTTGTGCCTTTCTTTTACCCTTTCTTCATTCATTCATTTCTTTAGTCGTTCTCTACGAGAATGCGTCCATTCTTTGTTTTGGCTGCCCTTGTTGGCACAGCCCTTGCCGCTCCTTTCCAAGCCTCGCCCATCTTTCGACGCCATGAACTCACTCCCAAAGGCTTCATCAAAGTCAACCCCGGCGGTGCAAATGATATCTCCATGACTGATGAGAACACGCTCAATGGAACATATCCTAGGAACAAAACTCATGCCTTGACACATCGCGCCGCTGAACCCGCCACCTTGCCCCTTAAGCTCGTCAATAACTTTTCCGGCGGAAACGTCAGGGCCTACATCTCGGGCTTGGATTCTGATGGGACAGTGGTTTTTATCGGTGCTGATGGAGGTCTTGTCTATCCTCGCTCTGGAGGCTCCAAGATTCCTGTAGAAATCACAGACAACATTGCGATTCCACTGCCGCCTCAGGGTGAGACGCTCGACTTTACTATTCCCATCTCGATGAGCTCCGGTCGCATTTACTTTGCAGATGACGATCTGCACTTCTTCATGGTTGACATCGGTAATGGAGATGGCTTGGTTCAGCCCTCCACGAACAACCTCCAAGATCCTAGCGCGGGCGTCAACTGGGGCTTTGTTGAGCTCACCTACACGAACGGTGTGCTTTACGCCAACATCAGCTACGTCGATTTCGTCGGTATCGTTCTCGGTATGATGCTTTCTTTGACAGACGGAAGCACTCAGACCACTGCTGGACTTGTTGCCGACGCTGCTTCCAAAATCTGTGACGACATGGTCAAGCAGAAGGACGCTGATGGTCGAGCCTGGACTTTTCTGTGCATCGCCAATGCTCTAGGAGATCCAATTCGCGTCATATCACCTGGAAACCAATACGATCTTGAACCCATCACATTCGGAGATTACTGGACTTCTTACGTCGATGAGGTCTGGAACAAGTACGCAACTCAACCCCTCACGATCAACACTCAGACCGAAGCTGGAAGCGTCAGCTGTCGAGTCACAGGCGAAGAACTTGTCTGCGATGGAGATAACCGTGGCTACACCAAGCCCAACACCAAGGACATCTGGGGTTGCAACAGCGGCCCTTTTGCAATCATCGAGGGCGACAATGCCATTCACACTGCCATTGTCCCTCGACTCTGTGCCGCCTTTGTTCGCTCCACCCTCTTGGTCGACGGTGGCGATGTGCAACCAAGCCTAGGAGCGGACTCTTACTACAAGAACGATCCAACAAACCACTACAGCCGCATCGTCCACTCCTACGAGGTCGACGGTAGAGGATACGCCTTCCCTTATGATGACGTTAACCCAGATGGCAATGAGAACGCCTCTGGCGTTGTCTCGGGCACACCAAACACTTTGACCATCTACGTTGGCGCTCCGCCATCTTAAGTGAAGGGAACAAAGAAACGCATTTTCATGATTTTTGGGGACTTTTACATCTTCTGGCTCGCTTGATACTCTCTGGATTGCTGGATCTCTCCAAGGTTTCGAGAGCGAAATGTACACTAGATTAGCTAGGATCAGCTTATTAGGTCCATGTATATACACAGTGACTCGATAACAAGATTTACATCCAACTCGCTGTGGAAGACGCCTGGTCCAACATCAAGCCACAATAGTATAGTCCTCGATACAGTTCCAATACTGCTGCTGCCTACTCTCTTCTAATGGCTTCCAAAAAGGGTCATCTCTTCTTTGAGTTTCTTGTTCTTGTGACTGAACGTTCTGGCGTACACCCGTACAACGAGCTGAAAAAGACATGTGTAAATGTTCTGATGTGAACCTGGGGTCTTGGGAAGGTCTGATAATGGTCTCAAGAATCAGACAGCAAAACACTACGAAAACATCCTCGCACGATAGAAGAATGTATATTATACACTGGATGATACTAATTGATCAGCTTCATTCGCTAGTTCAAGCGATGACCAATGGCAGGGGACTGCGGATTTTCCATGTGTACAAGACATAGGCCGAGTTTCCGGATATCTGATCTTGGTCTATTTAAAGAGTCTCTCCTCCTCACTTCGTCAGTTTCCCATCTGACACACCCATCAACAGGAAGCAATTTTCCGGAAACACACTGAAAGACCTTTCAGTTATACACCATCACGACAGTAACTATCGCAACTATCGCCACAACCACGCTACCTCAACAGGAAAGATGCCGTCCTGGTCTGTTTCCATCTCATCTCCCGAGGATAAGGGGGACGAAGTACCATGGAATGTGGCTATACTTTCGTACTTGCAGTTCAAGGAGGTGCTCCTTGATGCAGTCACAATCCCTGACCCCGATTTTAGGGAGTATAAGGACCCCGAAGGAACTGCATTTACAACGCAGTTCAAGCGTCTTAAGCTTTTCTTAGATGCTAAAACACTGGACAGGAATGGTCAAGTGTGGAAGGATTTGCAGGAAGCTGATCCTGGCTTCAGAAAGATCCAAATAGTCTATGAACTGTCGGATCCCACGCGGAAGGAGATGGGCTGGCCAGAGGAGCATATTACATCCTTTCCCGAGGAGTGGAGGGATGAACATTATTTTATCTGTTGGTTTTACGTGAACCTTTTGTCACAGATCAAGTGTCTGGACACGGGCACATTGGAGAGGGTACGCCATGTCATGCTGCACACCAACTATATCCAGACATGGCGCCGCTGTGGTGAAGAACAGCGGGCAATGATTGAGGAGGCCAAAGCCAAGACCAAGCAAACTGTTCGAAAGAACGAAACCAGAAAGCTGGTCGAGGAAGGCCTTCGGGCGTACGTTCTCAAGCACCACTGGAGAAAGTCAGAAAAGGAGTTGGATGAGCTGAAGGCCGAGAAAGAGAAGAAGAAGGTCGAGAAGGAGAAGAAGAGGCACGAAGCGTGGCTCGCCAAGGAGTCTAGGGAGCTGAGAAGGCTCGATAAAGCTGAGAACAACTGATAGACATCCAATGTCTTGGTTGGCAACACTGGGTGGCTATGCTATGACGAGTTCATCAGGTGCAGTTGTGAGCACAAGAGGCCTTACAGTGTAGAGGCTTAGCTGGCACAGGCTTCAGCAACCTTGTCTCGGGTCATGGAGCCCTCACTTGGAAGGGTCTGAGTAGTATTTCCTTGATCTTCTTCCCTGGAGTTTTCTGGAGTTTTCTGTTGTCTTCTTTTTTTCCCCCATCGATATGTCTATGATCGTAGTTCGACATAGTGACAAGATTGATAGTTTATTTTCCATAGAACAATTGATTCCTTTCCTTTGAACTAAAAGTGCGATTACGTCTCGATGGAACTCTTGGGTTCCTCATTGAGATTGTATTTATAAAATTGGTGACAATACCCCTCTTGCGTTGTTGTTAGCCTCGAAAGCCGAGGTGCGTAGTAGTGAGTAACTAACAAATGGAGGTGTAATCCATGAAGAATGACGAAGGTACGGACCGACACATGTGAATTAAATACTTCAATCGACACTTGCAGCTTGTATATGCTACTAATACGGTGTTTGGTTATATGGGGTTGAGGAGAATGCCTGCTAGGTCATTTCGGGCTGCTGAACAATTCCTTCGTACGTAGAGCAGAGCCAGGAGCGCTCGAGAGCCTGACCCTCATCATCATCATCTTCACAATCAAGGGGAAAATGGGCAGGTTTTGGTCCCCTTTTCGACATGATCTTTATTGCGTTTATTGATTAATTTCCTTTGATCCTCTGTTGTATAAAACCTTCAATCAGGTTCCATATTGTCTTTAAGCTTTTGAAGTAGAGGTGAGGGTATGGGGTCGCCCAATGAATCCATTGGAAGAGGGGAAAGCATTCCCTTCTTCCTGTGGTTGGGTGAATTCTGTTCATGTAAGGAAACATTGTACGGCAAATGTTCAGATGTCAAGCAAAGGCCTCATGAGGGTCTGTTGAGGGACTTGACTTGAACAGTAGGAAATGACGGAATCGCCCTGCCACAATAGGAGTACACCTGCTGTACATTTCAAGATGCCCATTAAGAAACTACACTCACCAGTTGACAGAATTATGGTCAGTTCACAAGCTCTCACACCAATGATCTGCTTGTGGTCACTGCTGAACATTTTTGTACTCTCAATCAATAATAGCACATTTGCAAGATCTATCCTCTCAAGAAGCACACCACTTCTAGTGATCCTCAAGTTTTGGTATATAAGGAGTCTCTCGTCCTTATTTTCTTCACTTCAAGTTAGGCATGCTTTTGTATGAGCGTAGAAGCTTTGGAAACAGCCTAAAGTAAACCACCTCCGACAAAGCGCAACCTGCCCAAATCAGCAACACGCACCTAACCAACCACCACGATGCCTCGCTGGCCATTTTCATTCGCCAACCTCTTGACCAGGGATCATAGAGTCCCTTGGAACGCGGCAATCATCCCATATCTCGAACTCAAGCAAGTGTTCGATATGGTGCCACCTATCTCCAGAAGCAAAGCAAAGTATGACGACCCTCCGGAAGTCGACTACCTTACTCAATTTGTCCGACTAAAGCTCTACCTAGATGCCAAGCTTCTTGATGAGAATAGCCGAGTGTGGAAGGAGTTGCAAGAAGCAGACCCAGGGTTCAGAAAGATCCGGCACATCCACCACTTTGCAGTTTACGACTCGGGTGTAAAGCAAGACGGCTTTCCCGAGGAGTGGAAAGATAGGAAGTGGTTCGCAAACTGGGTCGACGTAAACGTCATGTCCCTGCTTAGAATTCTCGATGAGGGAACATTGAAGAGAGGAACCGACGTTATCCTGCACACGGATTATGTGAGCAAGTGGGAAGCCGAAGAGCAAAAACATAAGGACAACCTCGAGAAGCAGAGGCTGGCGGGTCTCTCGAAGGGGGAGCTCGCCCTTGAGAAGAAGCAGAAAAAGTGGGAGAAAAAGCTAGCCAAGGATGTGAAGGGTCTGATCCGCGATAAATCAAAGGCACTGCTCAAGAACTCAAAAGAAATAAGGGAGAGCTTCGACAAGGAGAAGCACGCCAGTGATCAGTGTGAAGTTTGGTACCCTCTCCGGGAGGCCGCTTTGAAGCACCTGAGACCCGGAGGTACAATAAAATCGAAGGAAGTTTTCAGAGAGAGGGCAGAGTACGCTGACAGTCAGTACTCTAAATGGGAGGCGAAGAGGAATGCAGAATGTGCAAAGCTTCACAAGCTCTCCAGAGAGCAGGATGAGCTCTTCAGAGATTTGAAGGAATACGAGAGTTATCTCGTGGTCCCTTGAATGCACACAACTTGAGTATTGTCGCCTTGGTCTTTTCTTTGGATTTTGCTACACTTTTGACTTGAGTTTATTCATAGACAAACTTTTGATCGCTCTTCGATCTAATAGTCCAATGTACAATCCGAATATCGAGTGACGAATCCCGTGTAAGCTAGTTTTAAGCTCCTGGCAATGATGAAAATAGAACACCCAGTCTCAGTGATCAATAGTTATAGTGTTAATCCGATCCTTCGATCCTCGATAGTCGAGGTACGCGAAGGCCATGTGGTTTAGTACAGGGTTGAACTTGGTACCTTTGTCTTCTAAGTCAAAGAGGCAGCCCGTCACATGGCCTTCGAGTCCTAAGGATAGGCATCAGGCGAGCCTTTAACTGTGTGGACTAGGGGAGCAATGCTGCCATGAAGTTCATTGACATCCAATCCTCTTTTCCTCACTAAGAAGAATAGTAGTTCCACTTGGTTTTCCTAAGCAGTACAGCAAAGGGCGGCACATGGAAGACGATAAAGCGACGCCCCGAAGTCAACTAAGATACGCCCAATATAAGGCTGTCTCGCATATGGCGACATAGAGAAGCGGCGGATCAGGGTAGTCGTAAGAGGAAGAATAAACATCAATCAAACTTTGCCGAAGGAGAAAGCTCATAGCCTCCCATAGTCCCCGCGTCGGTGCCACAAAGAGGACGTCAGCTTGTCTGATGGTAATTCGGTAATCACCGCGACAAATAATGCAGCCAACGGAGGCTAGGAAGGCTTTAGACCCCAGTTTATATAAGAAATTGCCTCGAGAAATAAATACTAATAGAAGACAAGAGAAGGGTTTAGGAAGAAAGATAGTAATATATTAGCTAGAGTAATTTATCTCTAAGCCCCAAAACTCTTCATCATCGCATCGTTAAACTCAACCGTCCATTATGCCAAACCTGGCACTGCCTGTAGGAGTACCACCATTCGAGGGTACCAGCCCAAGAAACCTCAAACCATGTACCAGTAATCGACTGCGGATTCTCGGTAGATTGCAAAACTTCAGATACATAGGAAAAGCTTTCTTCTGTTTTCTTAAAACATAGATAGAGCCTTTTAGAAGACGTGACTATCAGAGGTCGATCAAGGCGGTCCAAGCGAACCTGTCCCACGCATGCCGTTGTCCCATTTGCATAACGGAATGATAAGCCTGTGATAGCTGAATTGGTCGCAGCCGCCGCACGGCATGTAGTTATCTCGACGACATCCTCAAGAGAAGCCTGAGACCAGAGGAAGCCCTCAACTGACGCCGGGTCCGGATGTGATGACAGTGGCCTTGGAAGAACAAGCGGACTTATTCCGGTGTGCTCTGGCACTTTGGATTCGAAACCGAGGCTAATGATTCCCGCGGGATGTGAATCGAAAAATAAAGTACTGGGTTGCCCGCGGGGCATATCCAGAAGGGCCCAGGGGCAAACTGAGAGAACAGGTGTGGTTTGGGCTCCCAGCAATTGTGTGCGACCCAGATTTGTCGTAAATGCGAGCGCCAAGTGCCAGTGTATACTACCAAGAGCCTGTCGCATCCAAAGGCTCACGATACGCTCGTTCGGTTCAAAAGGGATATGAACCCATACCGAACCATCTCGAGACGACTCGTAGAAAGATAGATCATCATCTGCTGTGTGGGCGTGAAAAGCAAGGGGCTCGGGGTTACAGCAGACTGAAAGCCCGGTGATTCCATGGAAATTGTACCGAAAGCTTCTGATCCGAGGCGGCGCTGGGCAACGGGCCTGATGAAATGGGTATATGCGAAAGGGCTTCTGGGGATACTGGGGAGTCGCAAATGAGGGGGCATTACGTGTTGTCTTCGTAGTAGAGCCGTCCTTATACGTTAGATGGCGCAGCTTTATGCCCTATGGGAGATAGTTAGTTCAACGACTGCCAAGCGTGGGGGACCTCATACATCGCTATGAAACTCCACGATGCCGTCTGCTTGTCGAATTGGTAATGCTTTCCACCATATACCGGGAGTGTAGGCAACCTTCGGCGTATCCGTGGACGTGCTAAATACTATTTTCTGAATTCCTCGATGATCTTCAGAGACGTAGACGACTTTGGTGATTGCCAAGGATTTGCTTCGATCCTCGTCGATTGTCAGATTGCTGAGGTACATTTGTCCTTCGAACTCGACGTGGTGTTTGATGGTCCGAGCGAGGCTAGCTGCAGAAATACTGAAGACCTTGTGGCGATTTAGGACAGGCCTGGTACTCGTGACGGCATATTCTTGGAGCAGATAATAGCTGATCTCTCGTCGTATCTCGGGCGGTAACAGCAAAGAATTTTCAAGTTTCGATGTGACTTCATCTCGTAGCCAACGACGTCGAGCTTGTTCTTGGCACGGTTGAGGCTCAAAGGAATAGCTGTTGGTCTCCAGGCACCGTTGTAGAGGTGCGGAATCAAGCATATTCAAGCAAGAAACATGGCACCCAATCGCCTGCTCTCTTGCATGAATACAAGGATACGCGCATGTCATATAAACAATCTCTCCAGAGTCATCTAGGGCCCCTAGGCGAGAGCAGTATCGTAGGGGCCCGGACTTCTTGCCGAGGTCCACTACTGAAGGTTAGTAGAGGTTGCATCTGTTAAGCTGGTGGGTGAGCCTACAAGCAATGAGATCATCTCCAGCGTAAAACTGGAATTGACAAAGGCCGCACCTACGCGTCAAACACAACTCCTTCATGGTTGAGGTAGCCAATCTTAGGGAGATGAGAGAAACTGGGAAAGAAATGAGGAGACCAGCAGGCTGCACGAAAAACGGTAGGGACTGTAATAAATAACTGAGACACGAATGTGTTACGGGCGGATATTGTATTTTTCCGAGGTCGTTGAAATCGACTCAGCCTTGGGCTTGCTTCCCCTCATCATTAGGTACCAACGAAAGTCTGATGAATATCCCCAGACTTCCTAAGCCAGTCTTGCCCGCCTAGGACCTGCAAACACGTGCCGCTGCAAATATCATCATCATGAGCGAGAACCTCTCGAACCCCAACTCTTCCGATATGCCAAAATCGGCTGTGAGCGACGCATTCAAGCACTTTACGTTGTCAGCTGAACTGCAACGCCGCCTAGAGGCTGAAGATGGCTCAGCCATAGACCCAGATGGGTCCCAGGTCATCAAACATGCCAAAATACTCGAGTTTCCAACGGCCACATTCTATGAGATCCCTTGGGGAGGCAAAGAGGGCGGAAAACAGACAGCAGCTTCTCAGGTGATTAATGAACTGGTAGGTATTACGCACTGTGGAAAGTTTCATGCCAACTAACTAAAGAGACACCATACTTTAAACAGTGGCTTGAGAAAAAGAATCTAGAAATCTTTTGGGAAGGCAAAGACTTGGTTCACGTGAAGGGCATACTTTTGACGTCAGAAAACCAAAGACTGATATACTTACCACGACGTTTCGATACTGGCACCGAGGTGGAGGTTTATGTGGACGAAAAGACTACCAAGTCAACAATGCGGGTCAAGTGGAAGCCATCGGAGGCATACGTGCTTGGGCCCAATACGCGGCTCAGGGTGAAGGGCGGTCGGATCAGATTTTTCTGTATATCCCTCCGGTCTAGAAAGCCAAAAGGAGGTCAAGGCGAAAGGGGAGAAGAGGGGTGATCTGGTGGGGTGACCGAAGGTACGAAGACCTCGCCCTGTTCCTATGACGTCCCGTCGCTGAATATTGTGCCCATCACAAAGCAGTTAAGGTCAAACGGCTCATCCCATGTGTCAGGTAGTCGCTCAAGAAAGCTCTCTCCTTGAGAGGGTTCGAACAAAGCTGTTCCCCGACCCTGTTGATCTGCATCCGGAACACTCTGGCCGGCCATCGTTGAGGTATCGTTCACAATTGAGAGGATAGGAGTGTGTGTAGCCAACTCATGCCCAACTCCTCCCGCAGCCTTGTTGATGGATGGTTGGTCAATACACCTTCCGGTCGCGTTGATTACTGTGGCTTGGGCATCTGTCAGTCCCGCAACCCCAGCGGCCAAACCGTGACATTCAGTTACCGTCCAAACCATAATTTCACTAGACGCATGTCCCAAAATGTGGCGAAGGATCTCCAAAGAGACGACAAACGTGTTATATACCAATGCAGAGAACTTGTTACGGCTCTGCTGCACTGAGTTGCGCTACTCGCGACGTTCCTACACAGAAGTAGGTCCAGTCCTTGTTCCAGGGGATAAGGATCAGATTGTGCCTTTCCCCCATAAGTACCATGCCCATAAATTCATCATCTTGTTTGCGAAAGATCTTCACCGCACTCAGTGTCTCTTGGCTTAGGTCTACAACTACCGCGATCGTTTTGGAGTCGGGGAAGACATCGTCGCCGTCGTCGTGCTTTATCCATTTCGGAGGCGATGGCGCAAAACCGGTCTATGGGATCATAAATAAACGCTCTTTTCGTGATGTAGATGTAGATGATGTCTAGATACTGACCGCCTCTTGGCACGTTTTCGCCAGCTCCTGGGCTGTCGTTCGGAGTTTCGTGATCTCCATCTATTGCGGGGTTGTGGTCGAGCAGAGCGTGAGTCAGGCGAGCACTCAATTTGAAGTTGAATGAATATGAAGACGTTGGGTTAGTCCACGTTGTAGATAGATGTGGATGGGGGCAGCCACAAGCGATGTAGAACTTGATGTTGTTCATCAAGTGTATTGCAGCCCAAGAGGAATGAAATTCGACCCAACCAGTCCCATTTCTGACTAAGCCAGACCAAGTCACACCATCATATCAGACGCTGCATCAAGCCACACTCAGTCACCCAAGTTGCCTGGTAACTTAGTGGTCAGCCATGGGCAAGGCCGCCCGCTTCTGCTTCAGAGGTCACGGCCAGGACCACACCTTCACTGGTCCAGCAATTATTGAACCCGTGGAAGGGTTTACCGTCAATTGGCCAAACAGTTTCTACACACCAGGAGAAGCACGGAATAATATCTGATAGCTTGTCTATACCTTGCCCTGAAGATAGAAATACCCAAAGAATGCAAACAAGACCACCAACAATATGCCCTAGAGCTCCTGGCCTAAGAAAAAAATGCCGCTATACATGATAAAGCGATCTACCCCCAAACCCCAACATCAACATTCCCTTCGATTCGTGTCTAGTCGGAGCGACAAATCTCCAAACTCCTCGTCGCTCAGCCTCCACATAACAAGCGCTGAGGGTCAACCCGTCAGACCGAGGATGACCTGGATCGTTACGGTGATAATCGGGATGGTCATCGAGGCGATTTTCTTGGCCTTGTTCAGCCACTTCTTGTTGCGCTCATCACCTTGCTGAGACATCTTGTGCAAAGTTGGAGTCGGCGACGGATGGGGTTGGCGTAATCGGTTCGTTGATGGAGAACAGCTTCGGTTGGAAATTGCAAAAAATGAGACGAGCAAAAGGGCAAGTTAGGAGACGTGCCACGAAAACAAGCCTTGAGGGTCAAGTATGGGTTGCGATATGGAAGTAAGAAGAAGCAGAATGGACGGAGGAGTCAAAGAGTTTTATAATAGGCAATTCATGAAGAATTGTAGACCACAACGCCCTGTGCCACAAAAACACAAGTCAACCAGGGTCTTTTTCACTGCTTCTAGTGGTCAATCATCACCCTTACCGGCTCCACGACATCATCACTGTTTTATCGCCTCTCGCCCTGAGATTATCTCACGGTCCGATCATCGAAAGGCACACAGCCTTTGCACACCACCCACACCGTCCGGGGCACCCTAGCACGTTTCCGCAGGAAAATATTGCGCACGAGCCAGAAAGTCAATCAATCACGAAGCTAGACTCGCATGTTCTTACCTCACAGCCACAGTTTGACACTTCTGCTAGTGGTCGATCACAACCCTTACCGGCTCCGCGACATCATCACTGTTTTCTCACCTTTCGCTCTGAGATCATCTCGTGGTCCGATCATCCAAAGGCACACGGCCCTTGCACACCACCCACTTTGTGCCTTAGTGGAACCTCTCGCAGCCAGCCAGCCCTTCGCTTATGCGGCTTGCACTATCAGAGACTGAAGGACTGGGACGCTAAGCCCTTGAGCGATTACTCCTTAACGTGTAAAATATGTGGTCTCGTTTTCATCACATCCTAGCGCTTAGAGAGTTGGGAAAGAACTCTGATAATTGAAACGTGAGTCGCAAAAAATTGAGTCCTGTATATGGGTTAAAGGTTTCAGGGAAGGCAATATTCTGGAGGATTTCGCCGATTTATGCCCCCGTGTTCTAAGGTATACATTGTAGACGAATCTTACTACCAGAACAATCCCTTTTCTCGTAGCCCATAGGCTAGACAGTCCAGGCTCACCGGCTACGAAACCACGAGGCCAAGAGACTTAAGGTATGGTGGAGGATTAGTAGCTCTTCTCGAGGCGGTGGTTCTTTTCCCCTCTCCTGTGTAAATGACCCGAGGGTATGAGATTTGATAGTTCTGTGGGAGCGAATCGGCAGAGTACAATAGAGGCCCTCAGCCCATGTTCTGTCGCGCCTCTGCTCGGGATGTTGTGTTCTGCTATGAACACCTCGTACGCATTTACTTTTCTTTGACTCCACTTAGCTTCTTCTGCGCTTCTCTTGTCAGTATACATGCTGCATTTGACGCACAGCGAGAGGCCTGTTATGACCTTGGCATCTGTCAGGTGTTTGACGAAGTTGGAGAAGATTTGCCTGCAAGGTCAAGATTGTTGTATATAGAGATACTGCTAGGTTATGTACGGAACCAGGAAACGTGTAAACTCTCAGGACTCTCATTTTACAATACAATAATAATGACGTTTTCACGCTCTAACATGAAGACTTCGCCATGCATCTCAGTGAGGCCCAGAAAATCAGCCATGGGGTTATTAGTAACCCTATTCTACAAAAAGCCCATCTCGTTCATAGCATAGCTCTGTTTTTCCCTAAGCCTAGTTGACTTGTTCCACCATGTAGTCAATGTATTTCTCCATTCTTCGTCTCTTCGAGTCCTTACTTGAGCTAGATGGGTTTCTGTTCTTGCGCCTGGCTTGCCATTCTTCGGGAGATGCATATGCCTGTCTAGATTGAACTCGGACCATGCCTACCTCACGGCCTTCTGGCTTAACCCATCAAGGGGCAGGCTCCAACTATAACAAAGAACACATTGATGCCTGCCTCACAGTTCGGACTCAGATGGCAACCCTCCCCGCCAACCGTGGTGAGGTCGATGCAGGCAATATCTTCTCCGGTGGGATCTTCTTCCCCAGAAGCCCGAGATCTGGGTGCTGATTGAGACGGCAATCGTTAGCATGGGCTGCAGTCAGATTATCCAATTCGTCTTCAAGAACTAGATTTTATGAGCGATAATTAACAAGGTCAACATGATATTGGGAGCCATTGGCCCATTGGGAAGATCAGCATCGGTGTTGTCTTCCAGATAGTCGTGGTTCAAGACAGAACTCAAATAAGGCCGTAGTTCAGGCTCAAAACCTTTGACCAAGCTTGTTAGCAGCCGGTTAACAACTTTTTCATAGAGACAACAAGTTCTTGGTGACTGAGGTGGCTCTAGAGCACGGCCTTGGCTGGGGTTGCCGTAACATGTGAGGGACTTGGAGTGTTGCCAGTCTCGAACGCGAGTCGGGCGACCAGTGAGTGAGTGGAGGGAAACACAGCATGATAGCGGTGGTTTAATAGGTTTTGCAAAATAAATAAAATAATTCTCGCTTCAAGATTGAACATGTGAAATGCAGCGCGTTAATCATATCATACAGGCTCAAAATTCACTCTCTAGATCAATAACCAGACTATGCACTCAATTCGTCACCTCCAACCCACTCTGAAGACCTCTAATAGCCACCATAGCACCCCACGCACCAGGATCAGGAGGCAATTCCGTGCTGTCTCCAACGCCAACATACGTCGCTCTTCCAAGCCGGGGCTTCATCGTCTTTGTCGCCTCGGCTCCTTGAACAGCAGCCTCGACACCACCGACGAAGCCAGCTTTAGCAATGATCTCGGCAAAGGGGATCAGGGTGTCCATGACGGTGCGGTCGCCTACCTTGGCGGGGGTGTACCTGCTCAGATTCTCCAACGCCAAGGAAAGTGCTTCACTCCAGAGAGCAATGGGACCCTGTGATCGAGCCATGTCGCTGTTCTTCTCGACGGCTGTTCTGAGCGAAACAAAGAAAATGCCGAGAATCCCACCAAGCGTTCCGCCCATCTTGCTCTCAACAATGTCCTCAAGCTCTTGCAGAACAGCGACAACTGAACCCGATCTAGCCAAACCCTTGTCCAAGGCCTGAATCAGCGACGTCGCTCCAGTCTTGAGCGTCTCTCCGCAGTCACCATCGCCCATGACGGTATCCCACTTGGTCAGATGAGGTTCCGCCTGGATGATTGCATCGCAGGCACTCCGCAACATCTTTTCCAGGAGATTAGCGTCAATCTTGAGGTCTGTCTCATCATTGATGATTTTTTCCGCCTCCTTGGGTGGATGCACGAGTTGTTCCTTGCGACTACACCGTCTTGTCTGTGACCCAGCCATGGACTCCCAGAACGTGTTCGTCTTTGTGTCAAAGAAATCCAGGATACGATCAGCCGAGTACCGGCAGTTCCTTGCCGCGGCTGAGACATTGATGATAGATACGGAAAAGGCGGGCGCATTAAGAGATGTCTCCAAGAATCCAGCACAAATGCGTGATGGCTCGATGCCCCATTCGTTGGCCAGTTGCTCGAGCACTTCATCAAGAAGGGCTCCCAATTCCAGATGAGAGATGCCACCAAAGTTGCTGATGAGAAGAATCGTCTTGTCCTTGGGGGCAAACTTGACATATCCCCGTGTCGGGTCGTTCTCATCCAGACAATGCTTGAGGATCTGTCGCACAAGCTCCGGAGTTGTGGGGGCTGGCGATAGCTTCATGTATCCCGGCTCATTGTGAGGACCAGTACCAAGCTCAATCTCATTGACGGCCAATGCACCATACTCACTCCTCCCGGGCACATGACAGTGGTCGAGGGTTGCAGCGATGGACACAATCTGCTCTGAGAATGCGACGCCAAGGTTGTAAACGTCATCCAGCGAATGTCCAGCACCTGCAGCTCCCCCCATCACCTTGAGGACGCCGATTTGTCCTGCAAGGCCTCTTCGGCCCACTATTCCTCCCCTGCGGCCGACCGAGACGTCGTCCCCGCAGATGATCATGCGACACTTGTGTCCCCTGGCAATGGCCTTTTCATTGGCGAGGCCAAAGTGGAGGCAGTCGCCGGTGTAATTGGTAATGACGAGAATAGTCCCTTCGTCGCTGGGGACAGCTTCGATGGCGGCCAGGATCTGTTTGGTGCTGGGGCTGGCAAAGATGTCGCCTTGGACGGAGGCGGCGAGCATGTTCTTGCCAACATAGCCAGTCCATGCTGGCTCATGGCCGGAGCCACCACCGCTGACTATGCTGACATTAGACCGTCTGTGTTCTGTGTCGTAGACAACACGATTCGTTTCGTCGAGTCTGAGAGAAGTGTTGTAGGAAATGATGCCTCGCAAGGCCTTGTTGACGAGGCCTTCGGGGGAGTCAAAGAGATGCCGTGTAGACATGGTTATGTGTATTACTGTGATGGTGCTTAGAGATGAACTTGACACACTCAGACAAAGAAGACGAGATGATCAGCCCATTTGGGTGCTTTAATAGAACCATCATCGGTGTTACTCCCTTTCATGAGGACGGAACTGACTCTCCAAGTCGACTATTACCACCGGAACTGCATGCGACAGACAATTCCAGTCTTCCCAAACAGTTTACTGTTAACAAGATACCTTTCCCTCTCACTTTTGTCACTTTACCCTCTAAAGCCATCCTGGTATCCCGACTCTCAAAGGCTTGGTATGCCCAGATGACCTCCCCCGGTTTTCCCAAATAGGAAATCCGCACCCCACACCAGCCCGGCCCCCGTCGATCGGCCCCGGTTCGGCTTACTCCGACAACTCATCTCGGCAGACATTACCACGACAGCAGACAAGTTCGGGTCGGCAGAGCAGTTCTTACCCCGGAATTCCCTTTTGGAAGATGGCCTAGATCATCCTTGGGCGGGGTTGCTCGGTCACATGGCTCCTCTGAGCCAGCGTCTCCCTCTGAGTCGACGGCTTGCCCAATTCTGCGACATGGCTGGGTCACCACGAGTATTAAAATTGCACAGGAAGCCTGCCCTTTTCCTTACCCTGAGATGAGAGGCAACAAAAACAAGTCGCTTATCCTTTCCCGAATCTGAAGCAATCATGGCGCCAAAGTGGAGAATTGCAATGGGCTGCGATGTGAGTTGTCCCATCATCTCGTCTTTGTAATCAGAGCTCACTGTTTCTCAGGAAGCAGGAATTTCCTATAAGAACGCCATCAAGCAAGACTTTGAGTCAGACGGCCGCGTAGAAGAGGTTCTCGACGTCGGCTCCAACCACCACGCAGACAAAACCCCTTACCCACTCCGCGCAGCAGAAGCAGCCCGTCTAGTCGCCGAGGGCAAAGCAGATCGGGCACTCCTCATCTGCGGCACTGGTCTAGGTGTGGCCATTTCAGCAAACAAGGTGAAAGGTATCCGGGCGGTAACGGCCCACGATAGCTTCAGCATCGAGCGGAGCGTCAAGAGCAACAACGCACAGGTGCTGTGTTTCGGTGAGCGCGTGATCGGGCTGGAGCTTGCCAGAAGATTAGCGACCGAGTGGCTAGACTACGAGTTTGATCCTTCGAGCAACAGCGCCAAGAAGGTGGACGAGATTGTGCAGCTGGAGGCGGTGACGGCATAGTAGTGACAAAGCATTGTACGATTACCGGTAGTTAGACACGGCTTCATTCAACAAAGGCAGCAGACTTGACCTGACTCAAACTCCGGAGATAAGATGGAATCTGTGTGAATTAAACTTTTGCGGGGTGCCTGAGATGTCGTTTTCGGACGTGATCAGGGGAGTTTGGCGTTGCTGACCAGCCAACCAGACGACTTTCCGTGTCTTAGATCCCGGCATGCCGAAAGTGGAATCCGGGTGGTAGTGACACACCTTCGGTTCGGTCTCGGGTCGGACATGATACGACCTTTTCATGCATCTCGCTCGAAGCGGCCTATTCAACGGAGAGTTGCGCAGAACAAGAAAAGTCTTTGATTACGTGGATGTTGGTTAGATGGCAGTGACTCTTATCCCATCAGTCCACAAGGACCTCGAAGCCGTACCTTGCCTCAGTGCTATCCTTCTAGGTAACAGCTAGCCTGTGAAGTAGGAAGTCTCATTGTTTAGGCCTCATGATCTTTCTATTTACCAGGTCTATGTCAGTTAAGGATGATATACTGTTCTGACCATCCTCCTGGCCGGCTGCATGTAGCACACGAGGCTTGCGCATGGACGTATAGTAACAACTAATTGGTATCCTCCATCGGAAAATATCTTATCGACTCAGCAAATTGGCTAGAGCCGGTGGGTATGCCGTTACAAAGCCTTAATCGTGATTTATTAGTTCAGCTAACTCTTGCATGTTAGTGCAGCAACTGCCGCTATATGTCCTACGTTAACTGTGGGGTAGCGAATAAAGAGCTCTGAAATCATGGCTTGCAAGGGTATATAACCCTACTGGCTCTAGTCAATTTACTGAAGTTGATAGCCTGTTGACCTGATATGAAGCTTTTGTCGGGGCAGCATGCTGCATCAAGCTACTTGCAGAGCTGGCTGTACTGCATAGGTATTGAAGAGAAAAGAAGTAATCTAATCTAAATAAAAAATAAAAAATCCCGCGAGAGTCGGCTGACCTGCTGTACCAGTGCTAACGACGCAGGCCTCATCTTTAGGTCCAATGTCCAACGAGACCCTGCGTCGCCTGCATTTCAGCTCAGCCAGCTAATGCAGTCATCATATGTTGTGATATCTCCTTGCCAGCCTCCCAATAACGCTTCTTGGATGAAGTGTTCCCCAGCGTTTCCCTTAATTTATTTTCCTTCACCCATGCCCCGCTGTTTGTTTGTTTGTTGTTTTTATCTCTCTTCCTTTTGATCGACAATCCTCATCACCCGACTTGAATCATCCGTGAACGACCGACCAACTGGAAAAACATGCCCGACGGTGAGAGGACCAGATATGTTCTCAACTTTATACGCTCTCTTCTATCTCCGTTCGACCCACGTCTCCTCTGCATATGGTGTGGCCGCATCGGTCACCAACCTGCCAGGTGTCTGTCATTGCGCAGTGGCAACCCAGCACGAGAGACGTTGGACCAACTTGCCAGGGATTGGAAAGGCAATACTCTCTGTGCGCGTTGCGATTCGCGCTGGCCTGGGATCATTGCCCTCTTTTCCCAAGATGGCCGCACCCGCCCTCGCACCCGCCCTCGCACCCGGAAGACCTACAGCCTTGGCCCTGTCATAGACTTGGTCCTCAATGCCCATTGCCCTCTGTGCAGATTGATATTTGTACTATCACACAACAGCGCGACAGAGGCCTCGAAGAGGGCGTCAGAGATCACACTTGTTCAAGTATGGACTCCCGAAAGGCTCGGTTTGTCTGCCCCGGACGTGCACCAGATACAGTCATACTCAACTTGTATTATCTCGAAATTCGATAAAAACCCAGGCGATCGCTCAGGATCGTCTGAGAACGTATTGCCCGAACATCCACGGCCTCTTGTGTATGAACGTGAATTGGAGACCCAAGAGGTCGCCTTCATGATTCCTACAGTCAACAAGCCCTCGCCACCGCTTTGTGGGAGACATGTCGACCCAAACATTGTTGACTTGGATGTCGTTCTGTCCTGGATCCGCCGTTGCGAGGTACACCATCCTCGAAGCTGTACTCCGGCATGGGAAGAACCCCAGCGGCGCATGAAACTCATCGACGTGAATTCACGCCGAGTAGTTCCATATCCGACAGACAGACAGGTCGAGTACACGGCGCTAAGTTATGTCTGGGGAGGTGTCGAGAGCAAAGCTTATCAGGTCGGGCGCAAAGTCAGGGACCCTCCCAAGACTATTGCTGATGCCATCACCATGACGCGGCGCCTTGGCAAAGACTATCTCTGGGTAGATGCTATCTGCATCGAGCAAGGCAACGAGAATGATCTCAAGGTACAGCTGAAGCTGACGCATGCCATCTACAGCGGTGCCTGGGTCACTCTAGTCGCCTTGGCGGGAGACAGCGCTCATTACGGATTGCCAAGGGTATCATCATCCACAGGCGGAACAATGAGCAGCGACCACGCACAGTGGATATGCAGTTATGACGGCATCACTCTGGCGACTTCTCTAGGGACTTTGGAGGCACACGAACGTAAATCCACGTGGATGACTCGTGGCTGGACACTCCAAGAAGATCGATTGTCTCCTCGCTGCCTCTACTTCGCCGACGAGCAAGCATTCTACAAGTGCAATGTGCTCCAAACCTGGGAATCATTCCATGATTCAAATTCTCACCCTCACTCCTCGCAAGATTCAGGATGGCTATTGAAACTGATGCTGAATGAACCCAAGCTTTCATCCGCTTTCGCCATGACCTTGGACGCCACAGAGAGTCTCAGCAAAGAGCTCTTGGTCAGGAAAGGAGTATGGTTATACCAAGAATTGATGCCGGATTACTCGGCTAGGACTTTGTCACAGCCAGAGGACTCCATCCGTGCCTGTTCTGGAATTCTAGACTGGCTCCAAAAAGAATATCTCCACTCTGGATTCTTTTGGGGCATTCCACGGGATGATTTCAAGATACATTTATTGTGGCATCATTTCGCCCTGGTGTACCCCGTCAAAAGAAGGCCGGACTTTCCATCATGGTCTTGGGCGGGATGGGAAGGATACATCAGCTATGAGGATCTCCACGATTATAAAGTGGCCCAGCCCTATGTTCAGCTTTTTGAGATCCGTGATAGACAGAGAGTCTCCATACATCCGTCTTCAACGCAGCAGTCCCCCCTTCCAAAGAAGTACGCTTTCAGGTGGAGGGGAGAAACTGTCTTCCGCGCCAAGAGAGTGCCGGGCTCATCAGTAGACTCAGCTAGCCTTCGTCGTGCTGAACGTGAGGGCATGCTCCTAGTCGACGGAGTTCTGCTTACAGTCTGCTATGACAATGGATCTTCATCCACTCAGTCACGAAGAGAGACAAGACCAAACGAAGGCGGAGCCCTAACCGTACGTTTTCAGGCATGCACAGATTTCGATATTGTGCGCAAGTATGGTGTTTACGATTGTTTGCTGGTCGGCTTTGGGCGTGACATTCATCATGACATAATGTTCCTAGAGTTTATTCTACTATTCTGGGACAAAGGCGTTGCTTATAGATGGGGCGCGTTTTCAATTGCGTTTCCTGGGAAAGTGTGGCAGAAGAATATGAGACTAAGACTGAAGACGTTTTTTCTCGGATAGCATTGGCAAATATGATATCTTTATGGATACAAGCTTGATAGATCAAACAATTATGTGAGAAGTCCATACTTCAATACGGTAGCAGGCATAAACTCCGGGTCCTTGGCACAGTTCAGCAATCTGCTGCTATTCCTACACAAGTTTTATCAGTGCTATTTTAAGGGCCCTTACCACAAAGACCCTTAAATTGTCGAAGGACTAGTTGAAAGAGTGAACTCATCCCTGTATTAGCATTGGGTTATGATGCTATGATGTGTTGACAATGTGGTCTTTGTTATAGTTGAAGCCCAGCCATCGATGGGTTAACTGAGCTAGAAGATCGAATGAACTCAGAGCTGACAAGTATTAAGGGATTGACAGCAGTTCGGGTCGAGTTGTAGTAGTTTGAGTCCCGTTAGGTATTTCTAATTTCCAATGGTTTGTGCAAAGAGAATCTTGAGGCGTTGATAGAGTACCTATGATCTGTTGACGTGGTAGGGGTCGTTAAGGCGCTATATATTCCTGAGCAGGTCGAGAGATATATGCTCTTCGGTTTCTATGGCTATAGAAGCTTAACTTTATCTTAGGTTTACGGTGTTTTGCAGTATTGGGTTTTAATTCTGCCGTGTGTCGTTCTTTGATCATGTGCTAGACTATGTCATTGTTTAGATTAGATACATGCTCTTCATCCTAGGTAAGCGATGAACTCCATCCGAAATCTCTGAGAAACCCGCTCGGTATCATTCGTGCAGCTGAATCTTGCCAGGTTACGGACACATACGTCGAAGTACTCCATGGTTTATCGACTCAATGGTATATTTTAGTTCATCGGGCCTATTTTATTTTTAATTTTATTTTCTTTGTCAATAAATCTGTAAGGCTATTCTTTTGAATAAATAAGAGAAATAAAAATGAAAACAATAGATAATTTCACCTTAGTCTCTCTACTTCCCTCTCGGTAGTTAGATCTGCTGACCGTAGCCTGAATTGTCCCCCTGATATATACAAACTATTGAATCTACTTACGCAAGCCTCAATTTCCTCCGCTCCAACATCCCGCTCTCAAGTCTCCAGTCCCAGTCGTATATAGTTAGCAGACCGACGCGTTCCCAATGCGTAATCGCGTCGGTCGCCGACGGCGGCATCTCTTCTACAATGAGCACGTAGGCTGTCGTCACTGCGGATTCTGACGACCGACTCAGCACAATGCCTAGCCACGAGTCCTCGAGAAGCCTTCGTCGTAAGCTCGGAGCGGACCCGACCGCGTTATCTACTGACAAGGGATGGCCATCTTTTCGAGTAAGCGCGAAATCACCCCGCCACACGTCGTCCCCAATACACACAGTGCCTTCCCAACGTTCTTGTCGCTCGTGGAACCGGGCCGTGATGATGCTCGCCGTGATATCAAGCATATGGTGCTGAGAAAAGATGGAGCTAGACCGGCTCTTGCTCGCCGCTGCACTCCTAAGTCGGCTGTGGCAGTCACTCCAGAGCATAGGAGTAATGCCATCCGCGAGCACGATAGACACTTCCACGTCAAGTACACCAACGGAGCCAAACTCACCAGCCCGCCCTAACGGAAAGTCTACTACAACGTGCCACCCCGCCCACGACCAGCTAGGGAACCCCAGGCGTCGGTAGCCTGGAGACCGATGGGTCCAGCAGAGACTCTTGACGAAGCCGGCAGGGGCGACTTCATCGTCACGACTACGAAGGATAGGCACGCCGCAGACATGATAAACCGGGCCGCTCTCGAGGGTGGCGTGTGCCTGTAGGATGCCCAGCATCGCGTTCAGCGCATCCGACTGATACGTCAGTTTCCGTCCCGTGTACTCGGCAAGCTTGTCGAGCAGGTCGGTACCGTCAGTCTTGTACGATTCCCACGTCTCTAGCGGCTTGTGGGTCCATGATAGCGGCATCAGACGCCTGAACAGATGGCACATCTGCCGCTCGATGCTTGGGGTGAGACGCATAGCCTCACGGGCGACGAGGTCGTGGCATTCGAACGACATCTCGTTCTCCGAGAAGAAGAGGCGGCGGCGAGAGAGCAGCCCCTCCTGGTAGGTCCACCCCCGCGTCATCCAAGCCGAAGATCGGACTTGATGGACAGGATCTGGGGGGACCAAAGTGATAGTGTGGCCCTTAAGCCGCACGGAGGGCTGTGTCACTCGAGGGCATCGGCTGCTTACGCCGGGGAGGCCCGAGGACGACGCCTGACTGGCTGTAGCCACCAACGTCACATCGGCATTTGCGTACACCAAGTCCATGCTCTGCAACTGTTCTTCCTTCACCTTGCCGTCCCCTCCCTGGAGGATGCAGTACCTGTCCACCCATAGGAACCCATATCCAAGCCCTAGCGCCACGCGGATGGCATCTTCGACGACGGCCTCGACATTCTCTCCTATATCAAGGCCATCCTGTGGGAGTTGGCTGTCGCCATGTTTCGAGTTGCTGTTCTCCCCCGAGACGGCAGTCCCCCATACGTAGCTCAGAGCCACATACAGGGGAACTTGATCACTCTGCTGGACTATCCTCCTCGTCGCACAGTTGATGAGCCTAAAATGCGGCACGCGGGCCAGTGTTATAGGGTTACACGACTGCGAATGCTCCTCACGACAACACGCAATCCAGCCCTTGGCAGCTGCAAGGTCGACTCCGCCTCCCGCTCGAGTAATAGTGATGGAACGTGTCCCATGTTCACAGCTAGACCCGAGCCGGCCGATACAGCCCGACTTGAGAACGGAGTCAACGCGGAGATGTTCCCGGCAGTGTTCGTCTGGCATTGAACGAGGAACAACACCGAGCAGCATAGTGTCGATCCAGTGATCTGTGAAGTATCTCCATAAACCGGAGTTGCCGTCGCAGAGCCACGTTCCTGTGCTGGAGAAGGCGACTAGTGCAAACTCAGAGTCTTCTTCTTCTTCTTCGTTATCTCCCTCGGCAGCAATTCGCCAACGAGGACAGACAGCTGCAATCAGTCGACACATGGGACACTCCCTTGCCTTCCACGATTCGTCTATTCTCCCCAGCTCCACAATAACACGCCCTCCACGGGTGTCATTTTGGATAGAAAACGCCAGGTCTAGGTCGATGGCGTTGCACTTTGCGCATAGGTCTGCATGGTTGTCCTCTGCCAGATCGACATGTCCTTGCTGCGTACCTAGTGGCAGAAGCACCTTTCTGCTCAATCGACTTTCGATTTCATGGTATTCCATTTTGTCAAAGTCTTTCCTGAATGCGGACGAAAGCGAGCTCGCGGAGCTGCTAGACGAACGTGACGGTTTCAGGCCAGCATGTAAATCAACAGATTCCTCTCCTCTACGCGGTAGTCTGAGATTCCCCACGTCAAGGTCATCATCTGGAGAGCGGTCTTCAGAATCACCAGCAGCTGCAGGCGGCTCGTTGCCTCCGTCTAAGGCGCCTCTTTTGCGCAGTAGCGACATGACGGTTGCATCAACCATCTCTCTCGCGAAGTCCATGGGCGTACGTCTGTCCCGGCTTCGTTGGTGCACGTCGAGATCTTCGCGCTCAAGTAGAACTGGCACGAGCTCGCTACCAACCTCGCCTTGGATAGCCCGAATGAGCGGTGTCAGCCCCTCTGCATCTTCGACGTTCGGGTCTACCGCCTGGATCTGGAGAAGCCGCCGCATGACCTCCTTCCGCCTATCAATTTTGTCCACATCCGTCTTCCGTAAGAATCGCGTTGAAACAGCCCACGAGAGAGGGCTTCGCCCAGCGGTATCCCTGGAGTCTGGGTCGACGCCATCGGAGGTGAGTAGGAGGTCGACTAACTCCAATTCGGCATGTTCGCATACCACTGATAGTGGCGTCCTCCCCTCGAGATCCGCAGCGTCTGGATCAATGCGTTCTGCCCGGAGCAATTCCCTAATAGTATCGACGACTGAACTGCCAGCTCCTGAGTAAAACCAGCAATGTCTTTCGAGGATCATATGCAGTGGTGTCCTGCCTTTTATATCCCGAGAGTTCGGGTCGGCTCCTTCGACCGCCAAAAGCTTCTCAACGATGGCCGTGTGACATCCCAAGGCAGCCATAGCCAACGGGGTCCGGCCTTCAGCATCCCTTTTGTGTGCGTCTATCCCAGGCTGGGAAAGCAGCAAGTCAACCACGCCCACGTGTCCGCCCCCTGCGGCCAGTGACAGGAGGGTTCTTCCTGAATGCCTATGATACGCAATAAGGGCATTCACGTCGAAATGTCCCATATTGAGAAAAGTCTGCACCACATCGGCGTGGCCCTTTCTAGCAGCCACGGCCAGTGGCTGCCCCTGGTCTCCAGAGTTCAAGTTTATCCTGGGATGCTCTAGTATTGCTCTGACCAGGCGTAAGTCTCCCGTCTTGACCGCATAGTAGAGCGGAGTGTTTCCTTCCTCATCTCTAGAGTCGGGATCGACTCGAGCGTCAGCAAGCAGCCTCTTGACCACGCCATGACAGTCTCCCATCACGTGAAGGGAACCCATACGCCGCTTGCCCATCGCCCGGGAGAGCGGTGTTCTCCCCTCATCGTCTCGGCAGTCTGGGTCGACTGTTTCTTTCATGAGCAGGGCTTCCACCACGTCCCCGTGACCACCCTCTGCTGCCAAAGACAGGGGAGTGCGTCCCTCGGCATCTTTCTGGTCTGCCTCTACCCTTTCGTCCTCCAACAGCATGTCGACAATGTCTCGAAACCCGATTTTTGCCGCCAGGGAGAGCGCTGTGCCATCGTCGTTGCATGTGTCCGGCCGAATGGCCTTAGTGTCAAGCAATAACCTGACTACGGTGCCGTGTCCTCTCACCACTGCTGCCATAAGCGGCGTGAGTCCTTGAATGCCCCTCTCTCCGCGACGGCGATACTTATATTGTTTGCCATGTGGATATATCGCATTAGGGTCAACGCTGTGCATCCCAAGCAAACTCTCAACGAGCTTCGTACTCCCGATGCTGGCTGCCGCAACCAGCAGCCTACCGCCAATATAATCGTAGTGGGAGGTTTGGCCGATGCCAGACTTTTCGAGCAGCCTGAGAGCGATGCCTTCATACCCGTTTCGTGTAGCCAGTTCAAGAACTGTAATGTGATCACGATCCATATGATCGTAATAACCGGCGTGACCGTCAATCCCATCCGCTTGTGCCAGCATCTCCGAAATTTCATTGAACCCATTTTCCAGCGCATGCCATAGAGGTGGATATTTATCCATGATATTCTTGTAATCGGGCTCTGGTGTCGGGTTCAAGTCGGATAGCTGCCCGCACTCTAAGAGCACTCTTGCCACAGCCACATGGCCGTATTGGACCGCGTACCACAACGGAGAGGCCCTGTTCAAGTCTTTCCAGCTGGGGTTCGCGTCACGCTCCAGTAGTCGCAACACCACAGACGCGTGGCCGTTGTCCGCTGCATGGGATATGGGAGTCCGACCTTGATAGTCTCTCGCATCGACGTCCAAAAGCGAGTCCGCCAGAAGCACATCGAGGATGTCATTGTTGCCTGCCTGTGCAGCGTACGAGAGCGCTGTACGGCCATCATCATCTCTGGCGTTGATGATAGCAGACCCATTATCTTGTGCGAGCAGCTCTACAACGAGGTTGGTTGCGCCAGCGCACGCTGCAACATGAATTGGCTCAGTCCTCCTAGGGTACTCTTGGCTAACACCTTCGCATTTCACTGTGAGTTTTTTGAGAAGCGCTATCTGGGCTGCAGTGCGTCCGGCCTGCAGGGCTCCGTCCCACCTTGTTCGGTCACTAAGGAAGTCTCCAATCACTGTGTCAGACAGCAGCGGCGTTCTGATGCTTTGGATGTGTTGTCCCCAGTGACGCGCAGCGTAGTCGTACAATGGGCTCAACTGCAGCCGCTCCACAAGGCCCTCGTCTGTCTTGCAAGCGCCGCCGTCGGACCTGCTCAAGAGATAGGCAACGCACGCTCTTCCCACATCGGCCTCGGCACTTGATAGTCGTCGGCGGAGATAGTCTCGGGTCGTTCGGTCATACAACCGGATACAGGAAGTGCCATTGATGCAGTCCATGCGTGCGAGGCCGCCGCAGGAGGAAACGACGACAGATGCAAAGCCGGCTGGACTGTCCCCAAAGCTCAGTCCAGCACTCCCGTCGACGGATATCGCCAACGCCTCTTGTAGTTCGGGTACAGACAAGGGTCGCCTAGCATGTGTAAGCCATGGGAGACAGCGCTCCGCCAGCTGTACGTGGTGACGAGCCTGCGAGGCGATCCTATCCATGATGCTACTGTAGACATCGTCATAACCGTCAGCGCCAGTCAGCGCCAGGGTTGTGAGGGGAAGTGTCTCATATGATGGTTTCGATATGAGGAACTCGAGGTAGTGTTTAGCCAACAAAAAACTAGAGGATAATGTCAGCCGCCTTGCTCAAGGTTTCTTCGTCAAATCGGAAACGCATACCGTCCGTCTGCCGCCGTTACAATATTCGAAATGACTTGCTTCCGTCTGCCAAAGTCCTTTAGTAGCTTATCGGACATGTACAGTTCCAGGTCCTGCTGCTGAGCATGTATTTCAAGCGTCGCGGTGTTTTCGAACTGCCCCTGAATCACCGGGGCCGGAGTCCAACCGCTTTGCCATGTCATCAGGACGTTCAAGGCAACATGCTCCCTCTGGAGCTCGGCGAGGAGAGCGAGTAATGCCGTACGGGAGGTTTCGGAGCATTCTTCAAGCGCGTCAAGGATAAGGAAAACAGTCGAATGATTTGCATGGCCCGTGATCTGTTTTTTTAGATAGCGGGAGATGCTCACTTCGGCGGTCCCGGAAAGAACACTCCGTTTGTTCCACCATGGCCGATTCTTTGGCATGCTGTTAGACAACTGTCCCGGAGAGAGCTGCTCCGAAATGCAGAGTGCTATATTCTCGTACCCTTGCTCCTCATGGCGGAGCGAGTCAAAGAAGATATAGGCAATGTTGGTGGCCGCCCGTTGACTCTGCTCATCGGTTGAAACGCCATCTAGCTCATCCCCTCGAAGTCGATGCGTCAAGTGCTGGACAAGAAAAGAGGCTGCGACAGACTTGCCAGCCCCAGGCTCACCGGAACAGAACAGCGTCTGCGGACTAGATTCAAGCCACCTCCTGTACTCGGCCGATCCCGACAACCAGTCGAGTGTTCCAGAGTGCCGTTTGCTGGCATAATCAGCCAACTGGGGGCTGTAGTCGGTTTCTATCGGCTGAGGCCTATATTTGGGTCCTTTCAGCCTAGGGCCGTAGTTGATCTCTGCATCGGAGTCTGAATCCATCGAGACAGCTTGGGACAGCAAATGTGATGGATGTTTGATCCTGAATTGAGGCATTTCGAGCTCGCTCTGGAGCAAACATAATTTAGGCACCAGAGTGGCGTTGCCGAGATGCCTAAATTATGTCAGCAATTGCCGAGGAAAGCCTCTCATGCACGCGGAGCCGGCTGTGTAGATAAGAAATTGACATTAAATGCACAGCCGGCGGTGTGTGTACGGGAGGGGCTGAGGGTTGAGGGCTGTCTATAGAGGTTAACGACGTTGCTTCTTTATCTACTATAACTAATAAAGCTTAAAAAATCCACCCTAGTTAGCTAAAACCCTATAATTTTAATATAATAGTTGGTTTCTGACTAATTGCTTTATTCTTTTTTAGTAGTTTCTATAGTTCACATTGTTTGACTCGGAAGCAGAACAGAATAAACCACTATGCCAAAGGCAAAGGTAAAAGATACCTTATGTTATTTATAGAGGCAATTGGGCCTTCAAATTCTGCTCAACATTTATCATTATCTGACTTGCAAGCTAGAACACTTTAAACTCAATAACCAAATAAGATCACTTCACCCTGGGTGTGCTCTTCGTTCTCTATCCTCCGCTAACCAGCGATGGACTTCTGCGCAGTTTCCCTAGCAGCCTGTCCCACCTCGCTCAAAAGCTTGGAGACACTCTCCGGAATATTCTTGCCAGAGTAGCCGCTGGAGATCTCGAGAACGATAGTCTCGACCTCGTCACAGACACGGCCATCGATGAGTGCCAGACGGCAGAGATTAAGAATCCCCACAGCAAATAAGGCCTTCTTGTACACCTGCCGCATCGTGACTGTCGCGCTGTTCTTCATCTCATCAATAAGGAGCAACAACTTGGTCGCTCTCTCCTTAAGATCAGTAAACCCATCCACAAGGGCATCCAAGTCCTTGTTGAGCCCATCTGTCGTCACTTGGAGTGTAGGCAGCTGCTGGGCCAACTGCTCCAAAGCAACGCGTCTGACATTGACCTCGTTCTGCCTGTTCATCACCTCGAGAAGAGAGTGGCGTGCTTTCGTCCACTGCTCGTTTGCGTTCTCCAATCTGCTCTTCCCTTCTTGGATTTTTCGAAGGTTTCCCTCAAGGTCGCCGAACACAAAACCTCCGAAAAACTACACCTGGCTTTAGTTTGAGATCGATTGGCAGGGTTCATCACTCTTACCGAAAAGGGGTCTCCAAGCTCCTTGGCTGCGTTCTCTCTCTCATCTTGGATTCTTTGCAGGGCATCTGCAGCCTCTTGTTGCTGTCGATCCCATACATCGACGTCGTGCTGATTCTGCTCGGCCTGCTGGCGGATTGCCTCCATCTCCGGTTTGGTCTGGTCTAGCGCTCGCTGGATATCCCGCTCCAGCTGCCGTATTTCATCCTTCTGGAAGGAGGTGACCTGAGGTTGTCAGTACTGAGCATTAACTGCGGACTTTGATGTCACACACTTGCATGTTGATACTGTTCAGTTGCTCCAGGCCGATCTGGGAGGCTGCCTGACAGTCACCAAAAGCCTGGGAGCACTGGTTAAAGATTGCCAACTTCTGTGCATCGTCGTCTTCCCGCGCATCATAGTCTCCGCGGATGAACACGGCAAGCTTGTAGAGCTGAAGAAGTGCTATCTCTAGCCGGTTGATGGCTGTGGTGAGACTTCCTTTGGCAGTGGAGCGGAGCGTTCCATCCTGAGTGGCCAGCTTCTGCTTGTAAATCTCAAGTCTCCTGGCCAGTTCCTGGTAAGGACCTTGAGGGGAGCCGGGCAACGCAGGGGCGAATTGAGGGAACCCAGGGAACTGAGGGAATTGGGGCCACCCAAAGGGAGGTTGTGCCACAGGCCAAGGCGATACAAATGCCATGATTGCTAGAGTTTGAGTGCTTTCGAGGAATGACAAAGTAGTGTGTTGGGAGAGGTTGGTTCGAGAAAGGTGATCGAGCAAGGCTCAAGCACCCAGATATATATGTCGCTAACACAGGCGTACTAAAAAGCCCAGATCATTCTATGTTCCTGCAAATGAAATAGTGTCATATTCTTTGCCTTTAGAATACTCGCCATGCTCACTTTGTGACTTTCACAAGAGATTCCAGATCCAGATGGGTGGGGATGCTCTAATGCAGCTGAGGAGATAGTCTCTTCCAATATAGGTTTGGGTTCCGCTAGTCGCATTCTCAGCCAGCCAGATTTGGATAATTCTGCGTCGTATCCATCAGCTGATAGGACTATAGTGGTTTTGTCTCAGCTCTCAGACAATGTAGACAAGGTGGGTCGCTTGCATAAGACTATTGAATATTTGCACAACTTGGTAGCGGTGCTTAACCAAGTTGTACGGATAGAACGGCCTCGATGCCAGACCATTAGCCAGTGAAGGATGTAGAAACAACCTCTAGAACTTCAGCTAGCCACAAAGATAGGAATCACCCGACGCTAGGTTTCCAGCCAGCCAGGGCAAGGAGTTGAACAGACAATGACAAAAGTCTAGATCGTCCATGCAAGCTGACGAACAACACAGCTCAGAACCACCGACTGGGCATAGGAGAGGCCTCCGTAAAGAATGCAGGATGTTACCCTCGTGTGGGCCAGTCTTCTCAAGAGAAGTCAATATTGGCTATATAAATGCTTTGCCTTCGCCTGTCTGAGCACAGAGACGTACTCTGCAATCATAAATCCCTCTTTTCCCATTCCGAACTATCAAGGTTCTCAAAGCAATCACCATGGCTCTCTCTCCACAGCAAATCGACCTCCTGGCGAGGAAGGAGGACACTGACGCCGCGGCTGAACGCATCATGCGCGAGACGAAGAACTCCCTTGTGTTCCAGTTCCGATGGGAGGACCTTCTTATGCCAAGTCCGGTTCTTCTGAATTCCATCAGTGCTTGCATAGTCGCTGCAGGCTCTCCAGATGCCAATGTCACCTTTACGCCTCCCAGGGATGGGTTCAAATACTTGGTGTATGTACATGTTGTTTTGTTCGCCAAATGCTGAAACGGTGACTAACTTTGATGCAGTGACTTTGGTGGCAAGTACGGACTCCAGGCCAATTTGGTGAGGTGCACCGACTTGGGTCGATTCGCCTTCATTCAGACAGAGTCCGGCATGGACAAGATCAACATGCTGTCGCGAAGATTCCACCAAACGGTGAGTGCGACGAAGAATAAACAGTCCAAGATACTAATTAGTTCTAGTTCGAGGATATAATTCAACTCCTTTGGAGCCCAGATGACGCAAGAAAGTTACTTCGAGTAGAGTTGGAGTCATTGTACCGTTCATCTGTGGATTGCTTTGAAGGTGCCAAGGCAATCGACGAGAAGTTTGAAGAGTGGCTCTACCATGCTTGCGAGCTTCACTTGGCCTGTATCGCAACGCAGGCTTCCAATCAAGACCAGCTGTCTGTGAACGATATCGAATTGGCAGTCTCCAAGGCATCGATTGATTATCGGAAGCAGACAGGCGATGAGGCCAAGGCTGCGACAAAGAACCTGGAACAGTCCCTCAACGCGGTAACTGAGGCATACAAGAAGGCCTCAGACGGTTTCCCCTCTGGGTGAGTGTCCATTAAATTCCAGCCCTAGCTCAACTTCAACTAACATCTTCAGTTGGGATATCCTTGGTGAACGCATTGTTGAACAGCTAGCCGATAGCTTGACCACGGCCTTGAACCAAGCCATTCCAACTCTAGCATCCAACTTGAGCCCTGTTGGAAAGGCTACAGCGTACACCGATATGGCGAAAGGCATAATTGGAAGGGATGGCAACAAGAATGCGGCGCCCACAGCTCCGGGTGCGACCTGGCCGAAGGATGCAGCCGATCCTGCTTACAGCCAAGTCGGACGTGATCTGATTTACTGGGATCTCATTAACGCTGTCTTTGTTGGCACGGACGGTGGGATCGACTGGGACAAGGCCAAGGGAGAAGCAGGCAAGTCCACCGCATTTGCGCTCAAGATGCTGGGTAATTCCCAACAGACGTTTGCCTCTTTGGCCACTTCTGCAGAGCCCAGTCAACAATACAGAGTCGCTTTGGAAGCAGTCTGCAAGGTTAGTCACACATCACTCATTGCAAGTATCCAAGCTGATGGCATTAGATCGCAACTGGTATTGTCGCCGAGCTGAACAAGGGGACTACGCCAGCGAAGGATTCAGCTCTTGTCAATGGTTGGCAGAAGGACTTCCTGAACGCGTATGCAAAGGCAGTCGAGCTGAACGCAACCTCCAAAACCCTCCCAGGATCAACTTCTAGCGGAGTAAGTTGCCCCTCAAGTGCCGTATATGATGCATGTTGACAAGGCGAAACAGAGTCTTGTGCCAGCCGGAGGCGTTGACCAAGAAACTCGATCAGATCAGATTCATGCCAAGACAACACAGGCACAGGCAGTTCTTGAATCGGCCAAGAATCAGCTCAACACTGCATCAGCAGCCTTGACTGCCACCCGAGCGACCTACCAGAAGTCTACTGCGCTTCTTGGTGAGCAGCAGAACAAGTTGGGTGAGCTCAATGCCTCGCTCGACCGCCTCAAGTCTTCGAACCTGAAGATGGTAAATATCCCCATTAGCTGTTGCAACCGTTAAAACGTCAACTCACCATTACTTTCAGGATGAAATCAAGTCGGTCCTCGTTCATTGCATCACTTTGGTTGTGAAGCTCAAGAACGAGGTTACAAATTTCGTGCGGTTCTTCAAGGCCATCACCGCGACCATCCAGTTCGTCATTGAAAAGCATGCCATCCCATACATCGAGACTATCAAGGCGATCACCAATGGTAGCGACCCAGGCGCATCGTACAAGCTTGGACCGTATACTTTGACAGACCTGCAGCAAAGTGTAAGTCGACCCCCCTATACTAAAAACTTGGCTGATAACTCTCCCAGACGTTATTTAACAGCCTCGCCACCATTCGATCTTACTACTCCGTCCTTGGCGACATTGCCTCCATGTGGAACCAGATCTCGCGATCGTCCGTCTTCCCAGGACTGAGTATTGTCGACCGACTTTCCTCTTTCGACCCAAGAGAAGACTCTAGCATGGTCCGCAGGATGACAAGTGAGCTTCAAGAATTGACAAAGAGGGCAAACGGGGATATTTCGAGGAAGGCGAAAGACGTAAGAAGCGATTTGAAATTGTTTGTTCCGTTCCATCACCAGACTGACACATTCTATAGAGACAAGCCAAGGTCATGGACGGTATTGAGTCACGCGTGGCCGAGATCAGCGAGAAGACCAGGAGGCTGCCATCTGCTGTACCTGAGATTTCCAAGGCCATCAATTCTGGAGCAGAGACAGCTCAGAGAGCTGCTCAGCAAGGGATTCAAACAGAAGCAGACCAAAGCCTTCTAATGAAGCTGCCCGCCAGGGGATAAGCATTCCGAGAAGCGGATCTACACCGTTAAGGGTGCAGGGACTTAGGTTTAATTGCTGCATGTGCGATGCTAAGCATTGAGTATGGGGAATCTTACTCCAAGTCTATCATTCAAGTTTGACAATCTGATCCTTATTTTTGCAGCGGATTAGAGCATTGCGAAACTCGAGCTTTCGGGCTGCTGTGAATACGACCATCTCATACAAGACACACCATCTCCCATCTCCTGTTTTCCAACTGATCCCATTCGTGCTCCCAGAACCACACATGGCCAATCCTAGATCTTCCACCGTCTGAGTGTTTCTTAACCAATAGCACGCTAAGTCGGCCCTGCTCTCGACCTCTGTCCAGGCTGTCTCGTCCAATGACGATGCATTCAACACGCCTCCTCAAGCGATCTTCAGCCTTCTTTGCGTTCCAGTCCTTGATAAACTCCGGATACTGATCCCAGATCACATCCATTTTTGTATCTTCATCGTCCCACAAGCCATAGATGTCCTCCCAATCCCTATCCTCGGGCACGCTAGTATCTTTCTCAAACGAGAGTTTTGCGATACTAGTCCATAGAACCAACAGCGAGAACTGTGTCTCGGGTACCAAAAGCGCGGCAGGTATGTCTTCCAGGCTGACCTTGGCACCTGTATCTCCTCTCCACGCAGGGTTCTTCCATCGCGATGGCTCATACGCAGCTTGCGAAGGCTTTTCTTTATGGGGAATGGGTCGCAGAACAAGACTGTCTTCCCCCGTGCCGCTGCTCACAATGTGATAGAACTCCAGGCCTGCAGTGGGACCAACGAAATCGCTAGGCTCGGTCCAGATCTCCCCTACCCAGCCAACCCACGACCAGCTAGGGAAACACGCCTGGACTGTCTTGGCTCCTCCACTCTCATCGGCGCCTCCGACCTCGATACGACAACGTCCCGTTCGTCGATGCGGCCGTTGTAGACAACATGGCCAGGCAATAGTGACAGCGAAAAACTCTTTAGGCAAGCCCCAGAGGAACTCGAACCCAGTTACCTCTGTCACAGCCCTCAAGACTCCCCCTATCGCGTCGAGACCGTCACTCTCATTAGTAAGGTCCCGCTTCAGGTAGTTGCCCACAAGCGTCTGATAAGTCATGTCGAAACTCTTAGCCGAGGACGGGTTCCAAAGATCCTGCAAGAGATGGCTATCAAACGCCGGATCATAAATGACGGTTTGTTTCTTCTCACGCCATTTAGGAAGCTCCCAGCATGCATCTTCTCGCCAAGTTGCTTTTCGACATTCCCAATACACTTGTTCGGGAGTAAAGATGAGCCAACGCTGTGACAGCATAGCTTCTTGATAGGTCCATCCGCGCGTAAACCAACAAGAGTCCCCGACAAGTTCTCTGCTTGTTCGTATCGGTTCATGCGTTTGAACAAGCCATGTGGGCTCGTCGTCAGTGTCTTGGCTGCCTCCGATCGAGAATGGCTCCTCCTGTTGAAACCGTGTCCCGGCTCGGACGCCTGGTAAGCCACTGAATGCATTGTCTCCGGCTGCATTGACAATAGTAAGAGTTGCACGTCCGTAGATGATGTCCATGCGTGGCACAAAGTGCACCTTGTCAGTAACCGAATCTTGGATGATGCACAGGCTATCAGTCCAAAGATACTTCTCTCCGACCCCTCTCGTAACCTCGATCGCATCTGCTATGGTCTCTGGAATCCAAGATGCATTCAAAGCGCCCTCTTTTTTGAGTTCCTCAAGCGTAGCTTCTGTCAGTGTGCGGAATCTCTTTTTGCCCCAGACGTAGCTTATCGCTACCCATGAGATTTTCTCAATATCTTCCACCTCTACAATAGAGTATTTCTCGACGTCGATGAGTCGGATGAACCGAAGAGAGCGTGACCCAAGAGGAATTCGCCCAGGCTGGCAGTTTCCATCGTGAGTTATATCGCAGAAACCCTTCCATTTTCGAAACAGTCGCAAATCAGCCACAAGAGGCCGTCTCCTCCCGATGTACGGTTCTGTATCCGGCCACGATAGCGGGTCATCAACGTCAACATGACCGTTATTGGTGTTGAAAATATCGGCCACGCTCAGAATGCTCCCATGGCATTTTTGAAACTTGACTTCAGGCTCAAGCCATTCTTCCAGGTCATTAGGATCTTGCACTCGGATCCTTACCCGAAGAATCGAAAGAGTTCCTCCCGTATATGTTCCGTAAGATGCGTCTTCTTCGTAAAGTCTCCATTTCTCTGAAAGCTCCGTCGGCCAGATGGTGACGCCCGATGTCGATAGGTCTATGCGGTCGAGAGAGCCGTACTTCTCTGTAGCCCATTTCTCAAAGGCCGACCAAATCTTTTCGCAGAGGAGACAGCTGTCCATAGATCCTTTGATGTCAGACAATTTTTGCGGCCGCCTTCTCGCTGAGTCGCGATTTTCCCCGCCTTGGTCACTTTCTTCGGTGATTTCTTCAGCATCGCTTTCCGTTATATCATCATCACTTCCATCTTCCATGTCTGACTGAAGAGATCTCCCTACAGCTGGACCCTCATCAGACCTGTAGAATGCAGTCAGTACAAGGCTTGCCATGCGATTGGCCTTGAAACAGACATACCCTTCATCGTCAAGCTGGATAGAGCCAAATGACGACTCCACATATCCAATCACATGCGTCCCGGCGCGGGTACAGAACGTGCAGAATTCTGACATCGCAAGTGCAGTTTTAAGTCGCTTGGCTTTGTGAGATGCCATGTGAGCCATTTACGACTGGCATAGAGGAACGAACTCAGCGCAGCAAAGGCACAGAACTATTAATTCAGCAAGAGAAATTTGAACTTGGAACGAAATTTGTCAAGATTCACCCGTCTAGTATCGAGTATCGAATAAGTTAAAGACCAACGTCGGGCGAGCAGGCCATGAAGATGGAGGTCGGGGGGAAGTGATGCGGGCACGGATATGATCCTATGATATTTTGACAGGTGGGTCAGGCTCGCTATTGTGCGACAAGGCTGTCTTCAAGCACCGTCACTTGAGTTATCTCAATTGGTCGCCAGGGTTTGGATTGATGTGTTCGTCATCCGTTCGTTGCTGGCCTACAGCATCACACAACAAGCCAAACAAGACCTGAGGAGTCAGTGCTCTTAAATAGCTACTTATGGTCAACTGTTTTATTTGCCGTTTTTGGAAGCGCACATCAAAAATACCAGAAGCGTTCTTATCAGTTTTGTCAGTGCACGATGAGTTGACAGTGAATCACGGCCTCGATATTCTTCCATTTTCAGCCCAAATCTGAAGTTTCGCTCAAAGGGGTAATTTAATAATGCCTTCCCATTGTTTGCCAGATATTGCCATTGTCGGAGTAATCCAACAGCATGACAAGGTATAATCTCTACCTTGTCTTTACCTTTCCATTTTTTATCTTTACCTTTCCCTTTTTTATCTCAACTTGCACCTCAGCTTGTGATTACACTTCAAATTCCATCTCGACAAATCATCCTTTTCGCACAAGTCATTGCACATCCGCTTCACTGAATCATCCTCCCCTCCAAGCGTTACCGTCTCGTGGGCAAATCTCGAAGCCCCAGAACTCTCCATCCCATTCCCCGACTCGCTCAATCAGCTTGTACGTTCAAATAGCCAAGTGTTTAACTTTACTAATCTGATGAACAGCCCACCCATCCCTCACCCAGATCCAAGCTGCAAGTCTTGGCAACCAGCGCCATGCATGTTCAAAGCAAGGTAAGCTACAGAACTTCCAACACTTGATCACGACTAACAACACCAGTACGACATGCCTTTCCCCTTTCTGCGTCTCCCCCGGGAGATACAAGACGAGATCATCAAGTATCTCCTACCGGCCATGATCCTCCCAACGACCGAAGGACCTCGATGGACCAAAGACAGATGGGGCTTCCCGGGGACCCTGGAGCCAGTTGAGCACAACAACTGTGCCTACCTCCGTGGTTCCTGCAGATCAATCAGGGACATTGTCGACAGAATCCGGCCGATCAAGTCATCCCGCGGCTTCCACTTTGACCCGAAGCGCGATACCCTCAAAGTTTGGCAGATGCGGCTCCCCGACTCGGATCCATACGGCGAAGGGCACTGGGGCCGGTCGATACCAGTCCGCAAGCTCCTCACAGTCTTCCCGTACGCACTGAACCCGTACAGCGACGTGTCGACAGGAGTGTCCGACCCAGCATGGAACGATGAGCACTTCGATACGGACCTCGAATTGTCGCTTTTGCCCATGATTGAGGAGATGACCCTGGCCATCCAATCTGCCGGATGGGAATGGCACATTGAGGGGTTTCAGATGTTTGGACCAGATGTTGTCGAGTCCAGAGGTCCCGATGACAACTGGGGTCGCGGGGGATACGGACACCTCCGTCTGCTTGCCGAAACCCATTTCTTCGCTCGAAGAATCCGAGGCAGCACGGGGTACCGCTGGAAAGGGTGTGATGACGACTTTTTCGATCCACTCGACATTCTCAGAATGAATTCCACCAGTCTTGCCAGGAACGCACCCTACATCGGATTCCATGGATACAGCAAGGGAACATATTCACTGGGAGGCAACTGGCCAGGCTTCCGCTACTACACCGACACGGGGGAGGTCGAGTTCAGCCCTCTGTCCTTTTCCGAGATCAACTTCGCAACCGACCGACAAGACACTTCCGAGCGCGAACCTGTGAATGGACGCGATGCGCAACTGGTTTCGAGAGTGTGGATAATCCGTCCTGGAAGACCAGCTCCTCCTGTTGAACCGCACCATTGCTGGATCAAGGTGAAGAAATGGGAGATGGGTGATCCAGACTGGGTTTGGCAAGTGGAAACAACCTGGAAGATGGTCAGAGGGATGCTCTCCTGCTACACCAAGATTGACAGAGGTCACGGTCTTCATGTCAAACACTACGAGAGCATTGTGAGCTCTAAGAACTGGAAGTTGTAATGGTTTGGCGGGGAGACATGGAGTCTGGGGAAGATGGAACTCTTGCTAGTCCCATCCGCTTATATATAGCATTAAAGTTCAACCAGTCATCCACATTGTCTTCACTATGATCTGTCTACACAAGATGAACAAATATTGATTCTTTTAACCCTCCTCTACCACTCTAAAATGACTTTTCAAAGACCTAGTATGCCAGTTCCGTGGCAAACTCTCCGGCACGACGGCCATTCCACGCAGAACGCTAACAACAATTCCCAAGCGACAAAGTTTCATAAAGTCCGTAGCTCCCATCGCGGAGCAGATCATCCACCAAGATCAGTCTACAGAGAGCTCTTGGCAGCCTCAACCCGCTTCTGGGCTAGACCGCCCAGCTTTTCGGCAGCAGCACCAAGGCTCCGAGGATCAGCGCCCCTGATCATAGCCTGGCCGTTGACGGCGACTTGGTTACCCTCCTTGAAGAAGAGAAAGGTAGGCATGGCGGTGACGCCGTAGGTGCGGGCGGCGTCCTGGACGTGGTCGACGTTGACCTTTGCGAAGGCGAGCACGTCGGGGACGCTGTGCTTGGTGGCGAGGGTCTCAAAGACGGGAGCGATGGCCTTGCAGGGGGGGCACCAGTCAGCAAAGAAGTCGACGGCGACGTAGGTTGTCGAGTTGAGCAGGGATTGAAGCTCCTCGGATGAGTTGATGTGGTGGATCATGTTGGCTGCTGACGGCGTGTGTGAAGAGTGTCTAAGCGGTATCTTTTGCTCGGGAGATGAAGAGCCTGAAGCTGGTGTTCGAATGTGAGTTTCTTGCGATTTCTTGGCTTGTTTCTTGGATTGTTGAGGCCTTCAAGTCGTTTATATTTTCCCCTCGGCAAATGCATGGATTACGGCAGAATCCCGCAGACCAGCTTTGAAATCCCGAGTCCACGTGACGTTACGCCATTTACGCATCTGATTCCTCATTCTGGGTGTGTAAGCCACATGTCTCAGCCACTGTGATCATTATGTAAGGATGCCGTAGCCGTGGCGCGTTGCCAAATGATTTGTGATCTTAGTCAGCGGTCGGCGACCAGATTTGAAGAACGCCGAATGATTCCAGAACAACCATCAATTGATATGGAAGCGAGCTCTTGACCAAGCAATCTCTAACCATGGGGAAGATAGGGCAACTAAATAAATCCAGCTAGCCTTATCGCATTTATTGACTACTCACGTCAAATCACGCCACCTTTTTTCCCGATTAATATGATCTGACGGCGCACTAAACTATCTCTTGCTGCATGTCACTTTCATTTCTACAGAATTACCCTAGACCATTTTGCTACTCTCTGTCCGCGGCTCAACTGTCTACATCTCATGTGACGGTTCCCCTCCTGAAACCCTCGCTTCTGACAAACTTGACAAATGACAGATCCGGGGAGCGGTTCCGTGTGCATCCCCCTCACTCTTATCACATCGTGACAAACGGTAACGGTAACGCAACGGTCAAACCCACCTGAAGAGGAGTCAACAGGGAGGCCACTTTATAACCTTGCCGTGCGGGAAAACCCACGATGCCCCTCAAAGAAGGCGAAATGCCCCCTCAAAAAAAGGCACGCGACGACGAATTGATGTGTCGTCAATGACATGTCTGCTCCTCCCCCGAGATGGCCCGGATCAACGCTCCGCCGAAAAGAGATTGGGTTTTGCTAGCCTCGGATCAAAGATGCCAGACACCTGACGCTAGTTGACCCCATCACGGACATGATTTCCGCTAAGAAATAGCCGATTTGCAGAGGACACAATGCATAATTAACAATAGATCGATCAGGTACGAGACGGAGACGGACATTTGAGTTTTTTTTCTGTCGCATGAAGAAATAGGGGGCAGGAATTATAAGGGGATCTGACACAACCAGTTACAAATTGGCCCGCCAAGGTGTTTCCATTTGTCCACTAAAAGTCAGCATTATCAACTGAGAGATATAGTGGGAATTCTACGGCGCAGAATGACGTGCCCCCTCCGGTTGGACAAGAGAACTCGGCTGTCCATAATCGGCAGGTGGGGAGCCGCAAAGGGGAAATGCTTGCGTTGGTCGGGGTCGGGCTGAGAACAAGGCAAGGTTATGCGCGGATCGTATCCCAGACGTTACCCTCGGTCGGTACCGTCGTAGACAAGAACGGTGGCTTCGGCGGATGACTCGGACCTTTGTTGGACATTGTTCCGCAAGTCTGCACTGCTGCAGCGTGTAGAAACGGCCGCCGCAAGCCACTAGATGGGCTATACAGCGCATGATAAAGACTTTCCCTTCAAGGGCCACCGTCGTCCGTCTCCGTCTCTTGTCACTACCTACCCCTGTGGCCTGCAGGCTTTGTCTCCGAGAGGTCCAAGCAGCCCAGACCCTTCTTGGTAGGTCGAATCGAAATCTCGCGCGCCGAGGCACGCCACATGGGCGTTGGCCAGGGCCTTGTAAGCGTCCCCACGTGGTGGAGCGATTTACTCGAGTCAGCAGTCGCCCGGCCAGAGTTTCCGAGTCAGTCAGTCCACAAGAGAGTTAGGAGGTTCGAGAAGAAGGTCAAAGCAAAGCGAAGCCACAAGGGTGCGTGTGTGTGTGTGTGTGTGTGTGTGTGTGTGTGTGTGCTTGTGCTTGGGTTTGTGCAGCGGAATTATGCCGTACCTACATACGTAAAGTGCTTTGACATTCATATCGCGGAAAGGGGTTCAAGATAACAAAGATGGTCACATCTCAACATGCAACAAATGCTTCCATTTTTCTTCTCTGCCTTTGCCACCCCGTAAGCCATGTCCATGTTCGCCACCCTGGCCCTCGACATGCTGCACTCGAGCAAATCTGTTGGTTCGTCGGTCTGTAGCCGACCCGTAGGAACTCGCGGGACTCCCATGCCCATTGGCCAACCCGAGGTCCGTGGCGCCCACGGCTTGATTCGGTTGACGGAGAAGAGAACGTGGCACCATGTCTCGCTGAGCCGCGATAGCGTTCTTTTTCTTCCCTGCAATTACCCCTGGGCCCTGGGCCTGTACCGTTCCTGTGGGACGGGCGACGTCCGCGCAGCCCCGGCCCATTCACAGCTCGCGATTATCGGCCGAGGACTGGTGATGTGCCCAGTCAAAATGCGAGTCTGGAAGCTCCAGAAGCCCAGCTCTGGCGTCCAGGCTAAGCGGGCTAGTGAGAGAGAGCTGGACTGGCCTGGCCGGATCAAGGAAAGCCCCTGAAGGTCCTGCACCCCATCCCAAATAAAAAGTAATGAGGCCATCCCTCTTCCTCGCCCACCCCCGCGTTGCTTGCTTTGCGCATTTCCTTTTTCTCCTCAGAAGAAACAGTGCCTTTGCGGAGAAAAGGGCGAGGCCATGCGTCGTGGTAGCATCGTCAACCCTCACTGACGCGACACACCCGCCGATCCCCCTCCTTTTTTTTCCGAATCGATACCCCGTTGATGATCACAATATTGTCCGAGTCAAGAGTTTTTTTTCTTTGATCGTTCGTTCCTTCGTAACTACCAACCATGTCGGCCTTTGTGACAGAGATATGGACGTGGTATGCGTTGACGTGGGTGATTGTCATCTGTAGGATGTACGTGAGACATTGAGCCTCTTTTACAACTCCCTAGCTAACCATGGCTTGCGCAGGATATCACGACGCATGCTACTCGGATCCATCAAGAAGCTCCAAGTTGAAGACTACCTGATGCTATTTGCCATGGTCCGTCCGCCCCTCCGATCGAATGCGCGAAAGCGAATCCTCCCCTCGTTCTAACACGCCGAAATAGATCACCGACACGGTCCTCATGGTCGGAATGTCGATTGTCTCTCGGACGAGCAGCAACCTCATCGATCCCAACGACAAGCATGTCATGTCCCAGGCAGAGATTGATGAGCGAATCCGTGGATCCAAATGGGTTCTCGTGGTTGAGCAGATGCAAATCATTACTATCTGGACAATGAAGTACTGCCTGCTGCTCATGTACAACCGACTTACGTACGTGATCTGTGTGACGTTTTCTTTGAGGAATTGCGACACTAACGATCTACAGGATGAGTTTGCGACAAAACATTGCCGTCAAGTTTGTCGCCGGCTATGTCACACTCGGACTTGTTCTTATGGAGATTCTCTACCTTGGAGTTTGGTGCCGACCCTTTAACCAGTTCTGGGCTGTGCCTCCCAAGAACAGTACGTCCCAAACATGGTCCTCTACGTAGGAGATCAATTGCTAACGGTCATTAGCCCAATGCGCCACCCAGACAAACCATCTCATTGTCAACACCGTCCTCAACATCTCGTCCGATGTCATGATCATCTTGATCCCCATGCCCATCTTCCTCAAGTCCCAATTGCCCCTGAAGCGCAAACTTGTCCTCATTGGTGTCTTTGCACTGGGTGCCTTTACCGTATGCCATCCCGCTCTCCAATCTCCGACTATCCACTGACACTTCTCAGATCCTTTCCGCCATCCTTAGCAAGTTCTACAGCTTCAACGAACCATTCGGCTCCAACTGGACCTTTTGGTACGTCCGAGAGTCGTCGACTGCCCTCCTCACATCCAACCTTCCCTACATCTGGACTCTCCTCCGCCGCCTCTTCAACCTCGGCTCCTTCAACGGCTCGTCCTATGGCAAGCGCTCGACGAACCCGTCGACCGCCTTCCGATCCAACTTTACCAACCACCGCTCCGGCGTGCGCTCCCAGGTCAGGGCCGAAGGAGGCACCCTGCACCGCCTCGACAGCGAGGAGCAGATCAACGCCACCTACTCGATGCCTCTCAAGATCTACCAGAAGCACGAGGTCGAGATCAGCAGCGAAGAAGCTGGCCCCGAAGATCGACGAAGTCCTCCGGGTGTTGTCCCCCGTGACCTGGAACGCAACAAAGACCTGAGCACACGTAGTTCATCACGCGACGACATGGAGACTGGCTCAGAGAGGTCAGCCGTGGGCGTCGTCAAGGTGTTCCACGGAGTATGAACAAAAGGGGAAATGAGGAACATTTCCGCCTACGGGATAAACTTGCGATTGTTTTTGTTTTGTATAAGTGATTGAAATGTGAGGGTATCATAATGACTGGAATGGATACCCAATAATGTACAAATATGTTTAATACATAGACCCCTGTGCCCATTGAATGGCACTGATAGAATAACAACAGCAATGTCGCTACCCCTGTTTCTCTGAGTTGCGGTAGGGACTGTCTAAAGTGAAACGTGAGCAAGGTCCGTCTATTTCGTCTATATGGACCCTGGTTGAACAAGATTAAAGGAAAAACATTACGTCGTATCGTTCGTATAGTCAGGTTGTGTAGTTGAAGGTGGTCAGCCAGCGCAGTAAGGGCTCTTCTTCCTGATCCATTCACCCCATCGCCAGAGTACACATGGGACAAGCAAGCAGAGAAACATGGCCGTACCAGCAAGTACACCGTTTCCCCAAGCAATACCCAGCTTCTCGTACATGGCAGGGGCAAAGAGGGGGAAGCTGAAGCCAGCCATGGTTCTCACGAATGCTGCTGCCCCAGTAGCACTGGCGGCGTATCGTTCGTAGGAGTCGACGATATATGTCTGAGCGCATTGGAAAGATTGAATCAAGCCTGCTGCGAAGATGGCTGCACCGATGTTGGGTATAATCCAGTGAAGTTGGAGATGGGCCGAGACACCGTATAAGACCAGGCCAGCTGGTGTTACAAGTGCCGTGGGAAACATTAGGGGTACGCGGAATTCGGGTCGGCCGGGGTGGTTATAGTGGTTCTTCAGGGTAGCGTAGACCTGTCGATCAACTGTTAGTACCTTCAGTAGTAGGTGTAAGGCTGATGGTTGATGTACCTTGTCGATCAGAGGTCCAGAGATCTGAAGACCTATCACAAATCCGATGCCGAGAGATAGGTAGTTTAAACTGGCTCGACCGGGTTCTTGATCGTATTGCTCCTCCCACACCATGGGGAACGAAGCAAGTCTGGATAGGTGTTAGATGAGAAGACATACTTCGAGGAGGATACTTACACCAAGTACATGAGTCCATAGAGATAAGCTCTGTACAACGCCGTGATCTGAATAGCCGGCTGTGTAAACAACATGATGAATGGCCTCATCAGATTCTTCCGTAGTGATTGTAGAAAAGTTCGATCGGGGTTCTCAAACTCGGTGTGCAAGGCCATGTTGCCAGTCTCCTTGCGCAGCTTGTCGGCCTTTTTCTTGAGAATCTTGGGAGGATACGTCTCGTTCAGGAAGAGGAAGGCGAGGACTTGGACGAGGGCGTCGGCCATGGAAACTACCCAGAAGACCCAACGCCAGTTCATGTACTGGGTCAGGTAACCTCCGGCTGTCTTGATGTTAGCAGATGTTGGGTATTGAGGTGATATTATGGGACACTAACCAATAGGTCCAACAGCAGGTCCAAGGAATGGAGCAAGGCTGTAAATGGCTGTTGCTGTCCCTCGTTCTTCGGCTCTCCAACAATCACTAAGGACACCTCCTCCAAGCTATCATGCCAAGTGTTAGCAGAGTCTACATCAAAATGACGAGTCAAACTTACAGCTTGTGGAGCACTCCCACCAATACCACTCAAGAACCGAAACACAAGGATCTGGCTCTTGGTCTGGGAGAAGCCACACACGGTGTTGAAGATGAGATAGATCATATTGGCAGACTGGAGAACAACAACCCTCCCGTACATCTCAGACAAGGGTGCCAACAGGAAAGGACCAATGGCGTAGGCGAGCAGGAAGATGGACATGATGAGATAAGTCTCAAAGTCCGACTCAATGTCAAACTCATCTGCCAAGTCGGGCAAAGCCGGGGCGAGCATGGTGGACGAGACGGGGGAGATGAAGGTGAAGCAAGAAACAAGTATAGTAGAAAGCCACTTCTTGTGCTTGGTCCAGTTGTGAGGGTTGGCAGGATCCTTGTTACCATCCCAGGTTACCTTGACGTCAACGAGTCAGCACATTGCATGGAAGGCGTGCCAGAAGCTCAAGACAAGGGGGGGTTGGTTAGCTGCTTACTAAGTTGGGGTCTTCTGGTGTTTCTAGAAGAGTTTCCGGATCCGACTGTTCCTCTAAATCGCGCACCGGACCGTATTGTTGACCAGCTTGATGTGCGGCATCCGGAACTTCGAGAAGAGACGGCATTGGCCGTGGACGACGAAGAGGAGTAATGTCGGGTGGATCATGTCCGTCTCTCTCGTCCATCAGCCACGGGTAATTGTGGCGTGATTTCTCATAGTTGGTGAGGACGTCGAACCTAGGACTCCAGGACCTCCAGATGGAAGACCGGGAGTTGGCCCGGGACAGAGTATGGAGGCTCATGGTGGGTAGTGTAGTAAGAATAGCGAAGGTGTTATTCTAGACTGAGCTGTAATGCACAGAAGAGAAAAGGGCGTTTGTAAAAAGCGAGAGAATGGTGTTAACGAATGAATCTGTGTGATTGATGTCTCTCCCTTGAAAGGATGATCATCACAGCGGCATTTTATCTATTCATGCCATCTCATCAATCCGTCACAAACCAGCTGGCAATCATCTCCAGCCCCCCTCCATCCCATCAAGATCCAAGATTATGATCAAGGCACAGCCCTTCGCTAAAGGAATAGAAAAGAAGAAAAAGGGTCCACACGCGCCATCATTCCGCATCAGCTCTCGTGGCGGGTCTAGTTGCACCGCCTAAATGCCATGCCATTACCAGTGCCGATGCCGTCATCAAACCCAATGAGATGCTCTACCCTCGCATAAATGTTTCAAGAGCACGAGACTGACAGGCTTGTGCGGGCCTTTGAAACAGCTGTCACTGGTCGTCTTTGTTACGTGGCCCCGCAGCGAAGCTCCTTGATCCCTGTCGGTCATCATGGCAGATTGTTCGTCATGGTGGTGGCTGATGGCTCTTATCACAGCCTCTCTCATGCCCCCGACATCCTATTCGTCGAGAAAGAGATGCCAAGAGGGACAGATCAGTTAAGGTTTGCCAGAGTCGATCTTGGCCCCGTTTCAGCTGTTCTAAATATGAATGCCCTCCTTCAGCTGCCGATGCCGTGGAGGCACCTGATTGGGGGCGGTATTCCAGTCTTAAACGCGGGTCACGTTAGGCTCAAGGGCCAAGCATTTCTCAACCAAGAAGCTAAATTCAACCCCGTCTGCCACTTTGCTCGGGATGAGCCAAGTCCCCGAGTCTACCATCCTGCCCCGGTACAGAAATAAGCTTGTCTGCATGCTCTACCGAGGACGTGAATACCAAGACTCGATGATCGACCTCAGCCTTCTGCCACAGCATTGGCAATGACGCGTCCACAGTCCTACAACTTTGCCCGACTCACCTTATTCTGACCTTCACTCTATCAGTGTCTAGTGGCTGGGGCTGCTCGCGTGACGTGAGTGGATGTCCTTGTCCCCGCGACAGTTTCTCGACGATTCCTGAGTGAGAAGGAAGACATACGACATGTTTCTATTCCGGGTAATGCCCTCGATTCCTCTCCCAGCGCCTTCTTCTTGGCGGGTAGGACCTTTACGCGAGAGAGGCTGAGCGAGAGAGGCGAAACGTGCTGGCCTCGAGTTTGTGAATGAGGATGAACACCATGACCTAGATGAGCGGAATTAGAATGGTTGGATTGTCAAGAATATCTCGTCGTACAAAGAATCTGTTCCATCTATAAAACGATGCATCTGCACCCGTGAATCCATCTGGGAATATCATCATCATCCAAACCAACACTCTACTCTTCAACATTCGCTTCACTCTCAGCCCTACAACTTGGCAACTCACATTCGCTCTGAATAACCACACTCCTACACTCGCTACCCACACACTACCTCTCAAACACTCTTATCACACGCTCTTATCTCAGACACTTCTCTTGACTCTACCTGACTAAGCAATGGGCTCCATCCCAATGCCAAGCGCCATGAGAATCCTGGTCTGCCCTTCCGGCTTCAAGGGAAGCCTCGAGCCCGGCACGGCGGCCGACTGCATCGAGGCCGGCATCCTCGCCGTTGAGCCTCACGCCTCGGTCCGTAAAGTCCCGCTCGTCGACGGGGGAGAGGGCTTTACCCGCGCCATCGTCTCGGCGACCGGAGGCACGCTCCGCCATGTCCCCGTGACTGGGCCCGTGGGCGAGCCCATCTCGTCCTTCTTTGGCATCTTGGGCCGCTCCGGTGGGGAAGAGGCGGAAGCCTGCACAGCTGTGCTGGAAATGGCTGCTGCCGCCGGTCTCAGCTTAGTGCCCCCCAGCCGCCGCGACCCCGGCAGCACCACCACCTTTGGCGTTGGGGAGCTCATCCTCGCTGCCCTAGACGCTGGGGCCACCCGTATCCTCGTCGGATGCGGGGACTCTGGAACCTGTGATGGTGGTGCGGGGATGCTCCAGGCTCTTGGCGCGACTCTACTCGATGTCAACGGGCGCTCTCTGCCAACCGCTCGAGGCGGTGAATCCCTCCTTGCCCTCGACTCCATCGATCTGTCTGGAGTCGATCCTCGCATCTGGAAGACCAAGATCGATGTCGCTGTTAACTGGCACAACGTCCTCTGTGGACCTGACGGCGTGGCCAACGTCTTTGGTCCGCAGAAGGGATCTACCCCAGAGCAGACTCAACGTCTCAGCCTCGCCATGGAGACTCTAGCGGGCGTAGCCAGCCGCATCCTCTGCGACAAGACTATCCGACTAGCCCCAGGTGGTGGTGCATCGGGAGGTCTCGGAACAGGTCTTCGCCTGGTAGGGGCGCACCTCAGACCCAGGTATGAGATTGTGATGCAATACATCAACCTCCACAGCATCTTTGACGAGTGCGACCTGGTCCTGACGGCCGAGGGTGGCATCGACGACCAAACCCCACGGGGCAAGATCCCCGCAGAGGTTGCCCGCCTGGCCAAGAAGCACGGCCTCCCCGTCATCGCCATCGCGGGGACGATTGGGCCTGGCGCCAGGGTCAACTACGACATCGGGATCGACGCCTTCACCTGCATCATCCAGCGGCCCATGACATTGGACGACGCCGTTAGCGAGGCCGAGAAGCTGACCAAGGAGAGCGCAGAGTCGGTCATGAGGATTGTCGAGGTTGGAAGGATGCTCGGAAAGACGTATTAACGATTAATGATTACTGTATGTTCATGACTAGCGCAAATGCCTCAAATATTGACCCCATAATGAAACACTGCCTCCCACCGTTGGTGACACCTTGCAGGGGGAAGTGCCCAAGGGGGGGGAACTCGGGGGGAGTAGGGGAGAGAAGATGACGCGGGGAAGATCCCCTCTTCTGCGACTCCTATTCGCCAAGATGCCCTCGGTAGTCAAAACTAGCTCCTTGTTCACTCCGCAAACTTAATGTTTAAGCTTAACCTCCTTCCGCAATAGGAAGGGTTCTCTCTGCGGGCGTACGGGAAATGCCGCATATATTTGGCGTCTGTATGGGTGCTCCATAGCCTTAGAATCGTCCCCAGATGAAGCGTACGCGACCAGATTGCTCCCTCTTATCGAACCACGTGCTATCGACCTTGGCTGGCCCTCATTCGACAGTGGCCTCTTTCCAGAAGAAAAGAACCACCCAGGGAAGGTTTGGTGGCCAGATAGAGTTCAAGCCCGCGCCAAACACCCTGGCTTTTATTGTTTGACACGGTACTCTGACTGGTAGGCCAAGATACATGGCTGTCTCACTGCCTTGGCGACTACTCCTACTAGGCTGATCTTCGCTCCTTGGCGCATCATTCACAGCTTGGCTGTTGGTTCTTTCTCGTTTAGTCGTATGAGGGCCAAGGACGGCACTTGGGTCGGAGAGAGCTAAATGACTGATGTACAAGGTTTCTGAGGGGGGAGATACAAGGGGGAGATGACCCCCTTGTACCCCAAGTGCAATCTAGATAAGCGCTACGACCAAAAACACGCACCAGAGCAAGGGGCCACCGCCTGGGGTAGCAGGATTCTAGACCGTCTGGAATCTCGCAAGCTTCGAGATGTTCGCCCGCACGACATTGCATGGTCTCCATTACCCCATTACTCCGCACCCCACATCCCGGGACGGGTCGGCGAGATTTCCGGGGAGAAAGACAAAGAGGGTTAACGAGAGTCATTGGGCTTCAGTAGGAAGTGATTGACACTGGGGGAGAGAGACGTTGGAGCCGGACTGGAGAGTACATAATGGCTTCATCTTCCCCTCGAAAAAAACGGTTTCTCTTCTTCTTCAAGGCACTCAACAGTCTTGACTGCCCTCCTCTCTTCTTCAGAGTCAGCTAGACACTGCTGCATTTCTACTCTCAAGTCTTTGCATCATCAACATCATCTTGACACATCTCTGATTGTTCATGACCATGGCTACCACTGCATACGACGACAAGACCGACGTCCGTCGTGACGTCGAGCCTCAGATCTTTCAAGATGAGAACCCAGAGAAGCCTATCCCCAAGGTCGAAAAGGTTGATTACTCTGGTGCTCACGAGAAGACGGATCCCAAGGAGATTGCTCTCGTGAGAAAGCTTGATCGATGGATGATGGTGAGTGCCCCTTGAGAGATACGCCTTGAGTCTGCTGCTTACATGTGTAGCCCATGCTTTGGAGCATGTACTGGCTCAACTATCTGGACCGAAATGCCATTGCCCTGGCTCGTCTCAATGATCTTGAGAAGGATCTCAACCTCAAGGGCACAGGTACAGGATCCCCTTGCACGACTCCTTATCAGCGCTGTACTCACATGCATTTCCCTGTCTAGAATACCAAACCTGTGTTTCCATCCTGTTCGTCGGCTACATCCTCGCCCAGATCCCATCCAACATGTTCCTCACCCGCACACGACCCAGCCGCTACATGGTTAGTAAACGACACATATCCTTGATAAAACCCCTTCAGAAAACTAACCCAGCTCAAAGGGCGTCATGATGATGCTCTGGGCCGTCGTCAGCGCTCTCACCGCCGTGGCCAAGGACTTCAAGGGCCTCCTCCTCACCCGTTTCTTCCTCGGTCTCACTGAAGCCCCGTACTACCCCGGCGCCGTCTACCTCCTCTCCATCTTCTACACCCGTAAGGAGGTCGCCACCCGCATCGCTATCCTCTACACCGGCAACATCCTAGCCACCGCCTTCGCAGGCCTCATCGCCGCGGGCATCTTCTATGGCATGGACGATCTGGCCGGAATCGCTGGCTGGAAGTGGCTGTTTATCCTTCAGGGCGCCGTCACATTCGTCATTGCCATCGTCGGTTACTTTGTGCTGCCTGATTTCCCGCAAACCACCTGGTGGCTGACGCAGGAGGAGCGTGACCTTGCGTACAACCGCATGGAGCTCGACACCGTCGCTAACAAGGGTGAGACCTCTACTATGGAGGGCCTGCGACAGGCTGCTAAGGATCCTATGGTTTGGATCTTCTGCTGCATGGGTTAGTGCTACCTTGCCCCCCCTCTCACCCCCCCTTTCTCCCTCAAAACTTGCTAACGAAACATGTTCAGCTCATCTGCATCTCGCCGCCAATGGGTTCAAGAACTTCGTACGTTAATTTCAAGCCGAAAGAACCAGGTTTCGTTGAGTTCTGACACAATTAGTTCCCCACCGTGGTCAAGACCCTCGGCTTCAACACCACCATCACCCTTGTCCTCACCTGCCCACCCTACCTCATCGCTGGCGCCAGCACCATTATCGTCTCGTATTCTTCCGGAAAATTCAATGAGAGGACGTGGCACATTACTGCATCCAAGGCTGTCGCCGTGGTTGGCTTCGCCGCCGCCGCCGCCACCCTGAACACCGCCGGACGATACGTGTGCATGGTTATCTTTACTATTGGCACCTACGCTGTGAACAGTCTCATTCTGGGTTGGTGTGGCTCCGTCTGCGGCCAGACCAAGGAAAAGAAGGCCGTGGCTATCAGCATGGTGACCATGATCATGAACATCAGCTTCATCTGGACGCCCTACCTCTGGCCCTCTAGCGACGAGCCCCGCTACGCTATTGCCATGTCTAGCAGCGCCGCTTTCAGTATCGGTACCGCTGCGCTTGCCTGGGTGGCCAGGATTATCATGATGAGGCGAAACCGCAAGCTCCGCAGCCAAGAGAGTGAGACTACTGTCTTTTACGTGTACTAATCACGCAATCGCGAAGCTACGAAGACGGAATCAAGCGAGGAGGATGCTGGAGTGCGGGGGGACTCTCTACAGGGGATATTGGGAGCTGGAAGATAGGACACTCCTTGACGTTATGTTGATATGAACCAACCACTGGCAAGACGCCATCGACTGAGCTGTCGCCAACCACAGTTTGTACAGTTGTACATAGCAAATCAAATCATTGGATTCAACAGCACATACCGACCTCCTGAAGACCGTGCGCCCCCATCTGTGCATCGTCGTGCAGCCAACACACAACCCTGGGTATCACACCCTTACGGGGAATCCACCATGGAGGTTTGTTCACCATGCAGGTTGCAACCACAGTGGACCCGAATCTGTATGAAGGATCGTTCGAGACCCTGCTGTTCTAGAAGTGATCTTCCATTATACGCCGAGCTCATTGCGGGGAAGGTAGTATCAGAAGTCGGCGACCCCGAGACACCCCGGCATCTCAAGTCTTGGCTGTTGGGGAACACCACCTCGCGCACCGCACGAGGAGATGCCATCCCCTGCTTCCACGGAGAAAGTTGCAACTTGTTGACCTACCAACCCCCCTTCTTGCAACATGACGTAGTGAAACCTCAACCAAACCTACCATCCCTCTTGACCCATGTTGGACAAAACTCCCCGTTCTGCGGAGTCGGTGAGGGGTTCACCTTGCCCGGTTGCTCCCGATGCAACCTCCCACGACAAAGCGCCGATCCCATTCGCTGCTCCTTTCCTATACCAGGCATCAATTAGTCAAGGGAACCTCTCAGCTGCCTCACTTAATCTCGCAAACATGCAACTCTATCTCCATCCTTAACCCGTCTACCCATGTACTTTGCGCATGTCTCACGGTCAGGCCGAAGTTACCCCAGAGTGAATCCCTGGGTCTGACAGCTTGCAGGTGCTACGTCACACCGAGATGGTCTTGAGTCTCAGGGATGTAGATCCAACCTGTGTCGTTGCTGGCTCCTGTAGATGCAAGGTCGCCGGATAAGGCAGGTCTGATTTCATGAGGGTTGCTCGCTTCAAGTGTTCTTCCTCCAACTTTGCTGATGTTCACGCCTTCTCACGATCGTTGGCAAGTGTCAACACCAGGCCAGGTGACCGTTCCAAAGTGAGAGATGAGCTGTCATCAGTTCAGGTTCCTATCATATTCGTAGAGACAGAGGATATCGGATCCGGTGGTACACGCTGATCATCAAGGTCTGTACCCTAATGCACGTTCCAACGCATCAGCCTGATTGACTTCCCCAGGTTCTCCCCCGCCTTGGCTATGTGGACCAAAACAAAGCCCGGACCATCACTGAGGTGACTCCAGGGGCGGCACGACGGGTATGGCTTACTTCAAGTTGGCATCGGGGATACACGGAAGGTCTAGGTGTTAGTGGTCTTCCACCCGAATACACCCTTGACGCGAGTCTTATCGTGTCCTATGTATCGCGCATCCCGTTAGATTACGCGAATTCTTGGGTATGAAATAACTGGGGTTGGCCAATCCACGACTGGCAGAGGCTCTTGGCAATGCCGGACCTGCAACTTCCGGGCTCTGGGGCCGGGGGAGGACGGAAAGCGGCCGCCGTAGACGATGATATGGTTGGCCATAGCGTCGCCGGCGCTTGAGGTCTCTGAGACGAGTCAGTCTACACGACGCCCAGACACCCTGTAGAACCCTACTCCGAGGACGTGGTATCTGCCGCATCTTTATCTGTTGGTGTGAGATTGTTCCTCCTGAAATCTCTTGTCTGGAACAAGATCTAGATGTTGAGTGAGACTTATTCTAGGGGGTAGCATTGGTCAGCGCCGACCTCCCACACGAAACTTTCAATAGTACCTCTGGCAAAGGCAATAGTTTAGGAAAGCATAAATAGTGGCGTGATAGAGGCGCCCTCTACGATGCATGAACCCATCTTCCTTGCCTGTTACGCGAGGCTGATACGCGTGGACCACAGACTTCGATCTGGACCGTGGCGGGAGGATCCCTCCGGGGACTCTTCCGATAGAAACACGCGGGGGAATGTAAATCTCTGAAGACGTTTTATGTCATCGGGCTTATCATCTGGATCAAGATCGACAGCGGGGCCTGAGTCAGGATTCCCGTGCCACGAGCGCCCCCGTCTCCGTCGCTTGTGGAGTCTGGAGATGTAGGCAAGCCCGGGGAACATCTCTGGTACATCTGTGCGGGCGCAAGAACGCTGGCTAGTGGTGTGTCAAGCCCACACGTTGGAGATACTGCCCCAGCTCCATGCGTAGACGCAATGGTGATATGGGGACTGACAAGTTGAGAGGGGTTCGATCCAGCAGTTGGGGGATAGCCATCACGAGCGGGCGTTACGGCGGGGTCGAGAAACTGTACCTCCTCATTCTAGCAGTGACCACGTCAGGTAATTAGTTGATGGACGGGATCCATCGGAGGCGGCGGCTTGGAACATACTGATGGTTGTCGTCCGGGGCCACTATCGTTGGATGGGTCTCAGATTCCAGGGGTTAGGGGGATGCCCTTCGGAGGGGAGCCAAACAGCGAACCCCTGCGTGGCATGGTTGGTGTTCATTGTGCCTTTGAGCCTTTGGATCTGAGTTGAGAGCTCTACCTGTGGCCGGTGGACTTGTGGGCCTGTGGGTGATATAACCTGGTGGTAGTCACAGGGTTAGAGACCAGCTTGCTGATCAATCAGTTCAGCCAAGGAGAGCCTGAAGTTAATGAGAAAAGAGATTGAGCCTATTTTTACAACCAGGCAGTCTTCTTGGTATAAAATTCCATTGTACCACCGTGCGAAACTGCCTCCTGTGGAAGGGTTTAAGTCTTGTGATCCCTATGAGCTGTCAAGAGAAAGACTCTGACTTTGAGAAGCTTGACACGCCATACCAAGTACTCACGGTTGGAAGCCCCCCAGTGTTTTATTAAAGAAGAAATTAGGCGAGAGGTCCCTGATGCCCATCATATCTATTAATACATAGAGGCACCCAGTTAGAGATCGCGGCGTCCCATAGGCCATTCAGGTCTCTCGTGTCCTCTAATACTATGCATCGAGATGCTTTTTCTTTTCATAATTAATTACTCTAAGCCAGCCAAGTACGAAATTCTAATAGCTACTTGCGCTGTTTACTGTCTCGCCTACGATGTTGAGTAAGTGTTACTTTTATCCGAGCTGGTTGTCAACTCGCCAGCCAACATGAAATGCGAGTTACTAGTTCTGTTTTCGGCCCTCGGTAAATGTTTAATCTTGTAAGCTGTTAAGGTATGCATGTAATAAGACGATTCATGCATGTTGCATCTATCGAAGGGTACGTTGGCTGGGTTGAAAATGAGGCTGAGTTGATTGCAGCCTGGTCTTCAGAACAACGCTCTCGCAAACTAACCAGCGTCCAAACTTCCGACTGTTGTCCGCGATGTCGTTCGGGTACGCCATAGGCGACGTCATAGCCGTCTTGGGCCTCATAGAACGCGTCGCTATCGAGCTGCGAAACTACAAGGACGCCCCTTCTCATTTCCAGCAACTTCGTGCCGAGTTGGACCTTGTCCACAGCACGCTGCAACATGTCTTGCGCCTGGAACCAGAAAGTGAAGAGGAGCGCCAGACCTTGGATAAGATTCGAGCCATTGTAGTTCATTGCTCGCAGCCCCTACAAGTCATGGCTGACAAGATGCGGACCAAAGAGGGCAGCCTCGGCCATTTCCGAACTACGAGAAGCCTATCCGGCATCGGAACACGACTACACTGGTCCATGGTAGCTCAGAGCGATGTCGACGCATTCAGAAAGACTATCATGTCTGAGATGGCAGCCATCAACATCCTCTTGAGCGTGCAGCAATTGTCCGAACACCCCTTGATTAGCGGCTAGACACAAGAGCTAAACAGTGATAGGACCCGAGTCAAACAACTCGCATCACAATCCAGATGTATCGGTACGTCCCAGGCGCTAGCAGTGGAGAAGCACGCAAATGCCATCGCTGGCCACGCCACGTCCATCTTGAGCATAGCTTCAAGAACGCAAAGCACCGTCGAGATCCTGGCAGCCAACACAGCCATTCAAACGGAGACATCTTCAAGACAAGCAAAGGCCTTAGACCAAAACTTGAAGGCCATCGAGACGAACATCAATGGGCTATCACAGAAAACTGGAAAGACTTCAGCAATGATTCACCGTCATGCCAAGCGTCTTTTTCGCCTGATGCAAGACATTCAGGAAATGTTCACTCTGTAAGATCCCTTATGCAGGTCTAGCACCTCGGAGACTAAGTTGCTTATCAGATTTGCAAAATGCTCAAAGGAAATGCTCGAGGCAATCGGTCGAAACACGTAGGTCTCCCTTGAAATGCGGGAGGAGGTTATTAACCATTGCATGTAGCCGCATGCTTCTCGACATCACTGGCCAGCTGAAACGTATCATGCGCGCTATTGAAGCTATCCCGCTGCATCTCACCCTTGATATCGTGAGGCTCGATGACGCTCACGGAGAGAGCTGGGCTCTGCCGTTACAGGCATGTCAAACTTGGAACGTAAGCATTGGTTGTAAGAAATCATTCTTGAAAAGACCAATAAGGACTAATTGTAGTAGTCCTTTTCCGACTTGCTTCGGCTCGTCGTATATGCAAATCGGAGGCCCGGCGCAGATCTAATCATGCAGAACCGTTTCTCCATTATGACGGCAAAAGATGGTAGGGAACTTAATGAGATACTGTGGGGGAATTTCGTCAAGTCTGGGCTTCACATTGAGCAGGCTATGGTCGTCTCACGACCTCCTTCCTTGGAAGGGAGTTGTGTCGATGCGAAGTGCGGTGGTAAAGTCGTAAGCCAAGCAGTGGGGGTGGATCGGCATCGCAAAGTATGGTAAGTGTTAAACTAGACACATCTTCTGCAAGATGGACTGACTAACCACCCTTAGCACTTTGTGCGGCCGATGGACAACGACACAGGTGACCACAGCACCGCTTTTGGAGCTCTATGTCCCAGAAACCCAAGAATCCATCACTAGTCGGGGGCGAGTGACTAGGAAAAGACCCGTTGGACCGCAGCTACCCCCCATGCAGCTTGAAGAGGAACTTGGGGCTTTGCGTAGGGTCAAACTGTACCAGGCCTCCCAACCCATTGCAGACCTAGACGACGCCTATGATCGATTATCCAAGGACTCCATGGATATGGCTGCAAATGCATTCGTTGGATTTATGTCACTACAGAACGCGGAAGACTTGTGCGATCATGAGTTACTCAAAGTTTCAACGCAGCACTTGGAAACTGCTATAAATGCAGGTAAAATAACCCCGCGTGTACGATTTACGCTCACAGTGAAACCAGAGCTGACACTCAAATACTACCCAGAACCTTTAAACTTTCAAAACTGGTACCTTCTCGGACGAACCTACCTCCAGTTACAAGAAGTTCCAAAGGCATATGAAGCTCTTCAGCAGGCCGTCTACCGCGAAGGCCGCTGTCCCTCAATCTGGATCACAGTGGCGAGATTATTCTACCTGGTTAACCAATACAGGGACGCACTAGACGGTATTTCCAGAGCTATTGAATTAAACCCGAGCCTGTATGAGCCCTGGTACAACCTAGGTGTTTTGGTAGGGGTTCCTCGTGTTGGTTCTCATTAGGAATCTGACATATCTACAGTACGACGCATGCAATAACCAACCGGCTGATGCTTTGGATTCCTTCAAACGGTGTCTTGAACTCAATCCGCACTTACCGGAAGTGCATGCACGATGCCGAGTTCTCCAGAGCCAAATCTTAGCCCCCAAAAGCCAAGTATCGAATGAACACCGCATTTCTACAATGTGTGACAGCAAGCTACGATTGAGTTATGATAGTGTCCTGGAGGCTGAAGGGAATAACATCGTGATCAACCCCATACGTAGGACGGTAGTATTGGAAGAGGATGATTACAGCGACGAGGACAGTGACGAGTATGGTGACGACGAGTACGGTGACGACGGGTATAGTGATGACGAGGGTGATGATTCCCGCACATAGTTAACCGAATCTTCAGTCTCGGAGGCGATGCCCTGACATATTTATGGTCGTTGAACGGGAAGCTGTTATCGGGTGACACCTAGGGGGCATGAGAGATGGGATGAGTGTAGTTGAAACGAGGACGGGACTCGATGGGAGTTGATGAACTTAGAGCCATCCGAACTTATCAAAAGAAAGAGAATTAAAAGAAGAGAGCCATTAAAGAACAGAAACCTGAGGTATTCGAGATGGATCAGCGACAAGAGGCTGGGAGGACGGATCTGTGATCGATCGCCTTCTGGCTGCTACACATCATGCTCTCGCAGCTGCTAAGCTCTGCCAAGCAGCGCACTCCTTCAACAACGCGATCCGGTGCTGCCCGGTTAGCTCAATCGGTAGAGCGTGAGACTCTTACGAGTACACAATCTCAAGGTTGCGGGTTCGACCCCCGCATCGGGCTATTCCTATAAAATGATTGAGAATTCCTTTTTTGTTGGTCTGTTCTTTTTGATGATCCTTGTTGAGGTGTGTGAGTTGTTCTTATTTTTGGTTGGTGATTGGCCAAAGGTGTGAACTCAAGTGATTATAAGGTCGACAGTGAAAGAACCGTCAAGGCTGACATTTCCCCTCCCATTCTTGCATCACCCACCCCCCTTTATTTGGTCCATTTGTTGCTGAGGAAGCTTTTTGAGCCTTGTAATTCTTGTGATGGGCTTCAGGATCTGGTAAGGGGCTTACAATTCAACATTTGCCCCCTAAGAACCGTCCATTCCTACAGCCTTCAAAATGATGAAGAAGCAGAAAAGCCCTCATAGTTGCTTAAAAGCTTGTGATTCGCTGCGGAGGTTCTGTCGTCCCAATTAGAATAGAATCACAAAAGAGTACTCCTACTTTAGGTTAATATTTGACATAATATTTCACGAGTTTGTCCTAGTTTTATGTATGTATCATCACATCTTGAGTAAAGATTCTTAAAGCATTAACTAAAATTCTTATAAGAAACACCGTTCTGTCAAAACGGTCAAGGATGCAAACGTCCAGTCATTGATTGTGTCCCTAAGGCCGTCATGATGTTGAACCTCCCCCCTCTGTAACAATCCGACAAAAACCCGCCCCGACTTGCCTCACGAGTTCCGTAGACATTCCCTCCCCAACCAACCGAAACCTGTTGATAACCTGCTGAAGCCTGGACATACTGGGTAGCTGTTCTATGATGGTGATTGAACAAGCACTGTGGAAGTTGGTAAAATGCAGCGATGTGATCAGGTACTACTGCATTCTTTGTTCTTGTCACTGAATCGGCTGACGGTTACCTCGCGGTCTGAAACAGTGTGCTCCTCCAAGAGGCAAATGGCGAGGATATTTGAGGCCACCATAACGGCGTTGGGCATGCTTCGCCTAGAGTCGCGTTCTGCCGGTTAACACTGTCCACGCGCGGTGAGTATGGAAAGAAACACCACTGTTTGGCTGTCTGTGATAGAACTACCACTGAAGCCTACCGGTTCGATAGTTTTGGATGACAGAATTACATTCTGCGACACCCCACCAGGTACCACTTTGCCTTGCTGGTTCACCTTCGTCTGTATCCTCATGTCGTTAGAGGCCATGGTCCTTCGCAACCCCGTTGAGTCCAGACCCCCGCCGACCGGTCTGAATTCTCCTAAAACATCTTCAGCCTTGTCCCTCTGCATGAGGTGCGCCAGTTTCTGCTCCTCTAGGATCTTCATTGCTTCTGTGCTGCCAAAGAGTTTGACGTTTCGTCTGTTGGGTTGTGTCCACAGATAGAAGCCAATGTTCGTGGTGAGAAGCGAAAGAACCTTCAGCACCGAACCATTCAGCACTTGCGAGGAGGCGTCTTGGAAGATGTTGTGGCCAATGTGTTCGGAAGCGTGTTCTCTCGACTAGGAAATGAGGTCTCCAAAGTGCCGTTGGCACAGACTCGCGACTTGCCTGGCGTGCCCAACGCAATCACAACTCGTGAAGCGGACAAAGGCACCGGGCGAAACCACACACTTTTTGGCAAGCGTTTGGAATAGTTGCGGATGGAGCAAAGCAATGGCCCATGCCCACCCTGCAAATAGTTCATGGCTTCTTGTCGAAGCATTTCCTCATGGGGAGAAAGTTGCACGGCGAATTCCTTGTGCCGATAAGATCGAGGCATTCGGGGTCCTGTCCAAGTAGCCGCGCCATGCCAAGATTCTCGAATTCTTTGACAGTCTTGATGGCATCCCGGGCGTCTTCGCGGTACAATATCTCAGGGTCGATGGGATCTTTTCGCCGCCGTGCGTGAAAGGCTACGCATGCCGCTAGATCAGGTTCACATACCCCAAAAGTCCCGTAAATGGTTGAGGAGTGGCGTGACTGAGACAATAAGCAAGGCTTCGCAGTCGAGTGCGCGGATAAGTTTGTTGGTTGTTGAACAAGGGTTTTTGGCCGCATGACCCTCGTCATACACAACCCAGTTGAATTGTTTACCTCGAATGCGCAATACAAAATTCCTTTCTTCGACCAATCCGCCCAGGTTCTTTTCGCATTTAGAGGCGAGGGCCGCCTCGTCGTCAATGGGAAGTTCCTGCTCGTCGACCGTTTCCACTTCGTGATCGACAGCGCGGGAACCCTGCTCCTCTATCGTTTGCAGTTCGTGTCTGTCAAGTATCTTCAGGCGGCGAATGGCAGTCGAGTATGGCAGGAGAAGGATTGCTCGGAGGGTCTGTCATGATGAATTAGTTAGGCTTCATGCAACGCGCTCAGGGACATACCTTTGGGTCTCCGTGTGAGGCAACCCGTGTGTCAACCCACGTTGGTTGAAGTTCCATCATGTCACTGATTATGAAGTCCCTCACGTTTGCGTCAATGGGGTCGATCTTCAAGCCGTCACAAACGGCAGTGTAGTAGTAATCGCCGAGCCATTTCTTGAGTTCCCAAAAAATTTGATGGCACACGGAGGGCAGAAAATGACGCTCGGTTTTTCTCCCCCTTCGATGACCTTCAGAGTTCCCGCTTCCAACACGCGCTCGATTCCGCGACAGTGTAGCACCAAGGCCACTCCGATTTGTAGGGTCTTGTAAATGCCGCACTCATCTGCTAGAATGGCGGCGCGGATTGGCGATGTCAATTGTCTCTCAATCCAGTCCGAGGCTGAATAGCTATGTTAGCCTGGAACATGAACTTATGTCACACCGGCATATCAGTAGTCTGCTTGCCCATATGTTGGTGAGGTCTCGCCGGAGGGGCCTGCGCCTTCATGCCAGGGACGCATGTACCTTCGGACCAATTCACATCGTCTGAAGTGTCCATACCCAATTCCTCGTAGAGGGCCACGAGATCCGCGCCCTTGGGAAGAAAGGTGCCCATCAGATGGCGCATTATCCGCTGAACCTCAAACGCAAACTCATTCTGAGAGCCTTCCCCGGTACCGGTGCCAGGTCCCCGTTGACAATGGATGACTCCAACGCCTCCTGGTGCCGGATCTGATTCCTCTTTCTTGGTAATTTGGTTCAACCCGGCGGCCTTCATATCAGCCGGAAAAGATGTTGCCACCTCCAGGAATTTTGGGTCAGTATCCAGGTACCTGTCGTATTCCATGTTGGCGACTCTAAGCGTGGCTAACTGGGCTGGGCCAAGTGGTTCGTATGTGACATCCGCACGATCTTTGATCTCGGTGGCAAGACTGGCAGTCTTGTTCATCTGTGACATGACCTGAACGATGGAGCCATTGACTTCAGCACCAAAAGTCGTTTCCTTGCCGCTCACGCGCATGCCCTTTCTAGAACGTTCCTGTTGTAACAAATGTGGGAAGACCTCGGAGAACCCGGAAGCCAGTGCCATTTCTTCGAGCTCGTCTTGTCGGGCGTCAAGGCCCGCCCTTTTCAGCATTGTCTCGAAGGTGGTGTCGCTAATACTCCTTCTCTCCCCCTGCGGTCGCTCAAGGTTGGCCTTCGCGGCCTTCGCAGCCTTCGCAGCCTTCACATCTTCGTCAGTTGTGAGCCCGAACCACACTGCTTCTGATGACACCGGAATCTTGGTCGCCTTCAGTTGTCGGGATCATTGATTCTTGAATTGCCGGTACACAATCCACGCAACTTGCCTGCTGTTGTGGGTGTGCCCCCACAAAGCGTGAGTCCCCCCTCTGGCGCCGAGTTTTCGGGAAACCTGTCCGGAAAAGACGCCCACAGTCGGTAGAGGGTTATAACGTGAGAACCAATAAGGTCAGTGTCGTTGAGGGTGGTCGAGTCTATGTCCACAGAAGGCATGAGCCTGTGGTTTCCCGTCCATAGCAGTGTTCCTGGCGTGGAATCCAGCAGGGCCTTTGCAGGTGTCACTGACTTCTAGTTTCTGAAGGGTATTAGGAATCGTAGGGAGTTTGAAGGGGATACCTTCTTGCGGTCGGCGTAAAGTCTGTAGAGAGGGCAGGCCACTCTCGCCACTGTAAGGTTTGTTAGCCATTATTCCTCGTCATTCAAAGAAGTTCCATATACTGTCGCGATCCAGCCACATAGTCAGTTCAAAGGTGTTATGACGTCCCACCAGACCAGCAACCCAGGGTGCAGAATCATTCTTGCTGTGGTTGGCCTTTTCCAGCTGTCCTTCCAAGGGATCGGATGAACGCTCAGTGCGCGTAGACCTCGGCCAGCGGGCAACAGCGTAGGGGGCCACGTCAACAAACTGTCGTCATCTTCAGGTTGATTCTGATCCTCGTAATCTGAATCAGACGGTACATTTTTTTTGGGCGGCGGGGATGCTTCTGCCCCTTTGACGTAAGGAGGAGCCAGGCCTGGTGTGGATGAGTCGAAAACGAGAGATGCAAGGTTCTCAAGGTGCTGCGTTGAAATACGCTATGAGGCACCTCTTCTCGGAGCGGGGAGGTCCGCCTACTAATATGAGTCAACCGCCATAATAGATGAATGCTGCCGAAAGAGCTCATCGAGAAAAACTGGCTCTCATGAATGCTGGGCAAGTGGGTTTTGGCCCTCTCGGAACGCGCGATGAACTTGTCAAGAAGACAGTTGCGAAAGAGGAGGGAAGAAATAGCGATGCCCATGGAGAGGAAGAGGGAGAAGATAGCCAAGAGAGAGGTGAAGAAGAGAGTGATGAAAGAGGGGAAATGGAGAGAAGAGGGAACCCGGAGTGAAGAGTGGAAGGGGACACCTGGAGACATCGTTTGTTGCACGGGACTGCAAACGCCTGCTGTTTGCCTGAAGCACGATCAAACTTGGAAACCACCACCGTTTGCCTGCCTGTTTTCGAAGGGCAAACGGAACACGTTCCGCTACGGTGCCGACTCCGGACTTATGATGACCTCTGACCAAGTTTATGATAATTTTAATCCATGACTGAATATTATTAAATGGCTTTATGAGAAATTTACGAAATTTTAGGCAAAGGTAAGTCTAGGAATAATCCAGGTACCCGCGTCGTCGAACGACAGAGCTGGTGTGAGCTCCAGGGTGACACGTGACCTTCCCACACCGCGGGTACAGCACCCCACTTCCAAAAGAACACTGCAATCGACATGCTTTCGTTTCATCAATACCAACAACGGTGCCCTGCTCGTTGCGGCTCTGGTTTGCGTAATCAATGGATCTAACAAACGCTACAATCAGGAGTGTTTCCTAGAGCCGTTTCCCGCCGCCCTATTTCAAGAACAAATGAACAACCCTTCCTCCGACTCCAGCCACTCTTACGAATGTTCACCACGTATCCCACGCTTTGACACACCATTTCGGCGTCCAAGTCCACGATTTTGCTGCGCAGTCCGACGGCAAGAGTACCCCACAACCTGGAGATATCGAGTGTGGTGCGCATCATGTTCCAGATCATGCGAAGCTTCCCAAAACGCTTTTGCCTCTTCGATCTCAACCCAGAGCAACTCAAATAAGCTCAAGGCCACCCGACAAAGCGGCAACACACCACCCTGCCTTCGTGCCGGCCTCTGAAGGCGAAGGAGTCATGGATGCTGCATCACAAGCAACTTGTTGGCCTGCTCAATGATCCGGAACTGCTTTGTGACAACCTGGATGAGGATCATGCACAACAAGCCGAAGGGACTCTCTACAGCCGCACAACAAATATCATAGCTGAGATGATGATATCGACCGGTTTGAATGCTCAACCACAGCTTCCAATGCATGGTCAACAGGCAGCGGCCCAGCTTACAAAGGAGGACCAAATTGACTTGCGAAACCTTGCCTTGAGCCTGGCAGGAGAACAGCGCCCAGGATCCGACGTGCCCCAGCACACAACTGATCCAGAGGCCGGCACCGCGTCACGAAATACCACCCGTACGACAACAGGATTTCTCCCAGGAACAGCAGACTTGCAGGAGATTTGCGGAGCTGTCGGCATTCCGGACTGGGAGGATCTCAGCATGAACGAACATCAGCCTTTCCGGACTCTGGAACCATCACAGGTTATTGGTAAGTGTCTCTTTTTATTCTTACAGTTTCATGCGGACTAACAAATTTTCAGATGCCTTTGAAGTACATGAGAAGGCCAACTCAGCTCCACACTGCGCCCTGCCGGCCAACGAGTGCGGCAGTGGCAAAACGAACACCGTTATGGCAAGCATTGAGATATCTGCGAATTCGGCAGTAAGGTCTTACAAACGAGTCAGTGAGGGCTCCCGGCCTGGCAATAGCATCGAAGCCTACACTTTGGCCATGTCCGTTCAGCATACTCTCACAACTCCATGCCGAAATTTCCAATTTCTGGGGTGGTCTGGTCAGAGTTTACTGCTTCCACTCGCAGTCAAACCCAGGTTGTGATGAAACGGTGCTGAGAATCACAGAAGGACTTCAAGAGCTCCTTGACCACCTGGCTGAGGAATACAGTCCTGCTGTTCGTACCCCTACCGTTCTCGAGTCATATCGAATTTCTAACTGAAACAAAGATGGCTCGGACAGTGATTCTTTCCTCTTACGAGACGGCCGTTGCCAAACCTTGGCGGAACCGCGCTGCAAACCAAGGCAATGAGCAGGGTCTGGCCACTACCAATGACTGGTTCTCATATCTTGTTCTTGACGAAGCCCATTGCGCAAAGAATCCAAGGTCTGAGAGGCACAAACTCATTCGCACGATCAAAAGAGAGAGCCTTGTTCATGTTTCTGCCACGCCGATTATTGACACCACACGCGATATGGTCGGATATACCAAGCTCATCTGGGATCCGCTGTATCCCTTTTGGAATGACAATTGGATATCTCCTGAAACCCGGTATGACGACCAATCTTGGAACGCTCTCGTGCATGGTGAACCGATCGGCAACATCGCGTCATGCCGCATTTTCTTGTGGCGGCCGACAAATACTTTACCGGGATCTACGTCGTTTGAACCCCGAAATCCATTAGAGCAAGCGTATCTTGATGCGGTGAGGGCCGAGCGACCAATATTCCTGCTCAACCCGACCCTTTTCGCTGCTTTCGCAAGGAAAACAAAGTTCTCGGCACAGTTCACGCTGCAGACAACGCGCACAATCCTTCAGATGGTCATGATCCGGCGAGGGATGGACAGGCCATCTCTCTACCAGACAGGTACCACTACATCACTTGGACAACGGTTGTCAGGCTTGACGGTCTTCCGGGGGATGTTGAGGGTTGAACCCGACGTGAAGTGAACGACAATAGAACTCACTACATCACTTCTTGATTGATGTGCCAGCCCTGACGAATCAAGGCGGCCATCTCCAAATGTTCGATGACACCTTTCCCTGATCTCCAACGACGTAAATAAACATAAAATAACGTCCCCAAGTGAGCGCATTATGACCTTGATTCGGGAGGATGGTGCTATTACGGTTGAGGGGTACACAAAAGGGATGCCGAGTCCAGTCCAATCCACCGTCTCAAAGAGAAAGGTGCCCCTCCACTCCTACAGCAGCTGGGAGAATAGGATTGTCTAGGGTTAACAAAGACGGCTAAACAGGCGGCTTAAATTGGTATCTTCCCTTAACCTAGGATGGTCCATAGAGTGGATTCTTTTTAGACAACTTGAACCGGGCGCGGTTCATCATTTGGCGGTCACCAAAGTAGGCCTGGGTGCTGGTAAAGGTAATCGAAAAGCACCACTGTGGAGAAGGTGTACTTGTCTACACTAACAGCCCGCTCACGTACAAACACGGTCAGAAAATTCAGGCGACGGTCGTGAAAGGAAGAGGAGAGGCATTGGCAAGGGAAAGATGTGAATTGGTTCGGTCGTGGGAGAATCTTGGACAATGTAGACATGAACGTGCTATTAGACGTACCATACCTAAGCCATTGCTAAGACTCTTCAAGTTCCTTCACCACTCTGCATAAAATTTATATCTATTTTAGCAAACATTTAGAAATGGTACTGAAGAGGCGTGGACGTCCCGGTCTTCACCAGACGGTGGCACTTCCCTCATCACGTGTGCACCACGTGAGCTCTTCTTGTCCCTATGATTGAACGCTGGCAGGAAAGCTCCCTCGCAACAACATTTCCAGCAATCTCTCAAGCTTCGTATTGAAGACTCGGCATTCATCGTTTCGTCAACCCTTTCCCGCTATTCATCAAAGCGCCACCCCAAACCGTTCATCCCAAAGCGCACGAAATGCCCGAGGCCTTCACGCTTACCCAGAAGAGACGGGCACGAGACAAGATGGCAAAGCGCTACAACAAGCTTGTGGATGCGGCGGAGAATGTGTGGCCAAGGAACATGGGCTTTGTCGCTGCTCTTGTACGTCGAACGCTCACCCGGACTGGCATCATCGGCGGCCTTACCTCTCGCTTTGTGGTGCCCGTTAAACAAAGTATCAAACGCGGGCACGCAAGTCTGTGAAGTGCATGCAAGGCTTCGAAAAAGACTTGCTGCAAAAGGCCAACGGCTCAACAGACGCCATGGATATGGAGCATGCCACCCAGGAGCTGTTTGATATCAACGCCCTCGCATATCCGACCTACCAGTACATCCTCTCCTCTGGATGACGCGACTCCCCGTCGAAGGGAAAGCATCAAAGTCACACAACTCCAAATCACCGGCGATCACCCTCACAATACCGGCAGGCTCAGCTTCTAAGCCAAAAGTGCCTTGGATCAGTAGTGAGTAAGTCGCCAATGGCTCTCCGCCCACGGCCAGGGCACTGCCTCTGCCCCCTAAGCCTGCCAGACCACTCGGCAGCATTCAACCAAATGCACCGACGCCGTCGCCTGTGGCCGCGCTGAGCGAGTCGCCTATGGCTTTGGAGATCCCCGACTCGTATTCGGCCACGGAAACTGACTGGAACCTGGAATCCTCCGCGAGTGTCGATGCAGAGCCTGTCACAGATGTCAATCTTGACGCTGTTACCGCCAACAACGACGTCGATTCCGACAGGCCACTGTGTTAGCATTGGGTCATGATTCTATGATGTTTTGACAATCTGTTCTTTATTATAGTTGAAGCCTGCCCCTTGATGGGTTAAGCCAGAAGACCGTCGATTCCGACTATGAGAGAGGCTTTCAGGAATGGCTCGCCCCCATTTCCTCTCAGGACCACCCACGGGCCAGAGCGCAGGCCAAGCTCTTGGTGATTCGGATGGACCAGCGCTGCACGACGCCGATGAGGGCCAGGAGTCCCCACACCGCAGAACAAGACGCCGTACCCATTCTCGACCGCAGTAGAGGCTTCCTGGGTCTGACGACTCTGATTTGGAGATGCTGCTCGACATACATGCGGAGGAATACGGGGACGATGAGTGGGCTCTCCTATCGTCGCACGTCTCTGTTGATGACGAAAAAGATCCTTTCATCCACGCAACGGAGAGCTTGGCCGACGCAACAAAGAGCTCAACCGACGAAGATGGCGCTCGCAGTGGAGGAAGGAATGGTCAACGCCATGCACATTGGCAAAATTGTCACAAGGCGTCCCGATGGCGTGAGCATCGGCTCGCCGAAGGAGCCCGCCGGCACCAGCGCTGGGGACGACAATGCCGTTGTCGATGGCGGTCGCTTTTATCGCCCACCTTTGAAGCCAGAGTTCGGCAATGCCAGGTCTGGGATCGCCAAAGTTCTTTGCCAATCGTGGATTGACCAAACCAAATTCTTTCAGATCCTCGAACGATCTCGTGAGGCTTGGTAGAATGACCACGAGGCACGACACACGGCGACACACGGCATATCACATGGCACATCATGGCGCTCTTGTCAAGGACATATTCGGCCAGGAGGACTGCTACTATGGCATTTTCCATGCATTCCCGGATGTAGACTTGAGCCAATCATTACAGATCGTCCTCTCGTGGGGAAGTCATACCCGGAGGGACAGCAGAGGTTTTGTTTCGTCGCATGTGATGAAGTTCAGTGAAGGGGGGAAGAGTTTGGGAAAGTCGGTCAGATTGATGCTGGGTGTTGCTGAAAACCAGTGGATGGATTTCATGACCAATGCTACCAACTTCCATCTGTTATGCGACTGAGAGCACTGCAGCAACCCATACCACCAAACCCTGGCTTCCCACTCTCGAGAGACCATCAAACGACCCTGCTTCAACGACGCTTACGACCAGGCAAAGCAAGGGCCAGCGATTACCCATCACTGTTCGGTTCACGACCCCCCACGCCTTCTGCAGAGTTCAATTGCATCGATTGAGAAAATATTACTCGAGGAATATCACATCCTTGGCAACCCTCTTCTCCATGATCTACCACCTTAGCCTAACAGTCGCAATTTGACAGACGCGGACGCGATCACGGTCTCCATCACGGTTCATTAGTGGATTGGGAACGAGCGGCGGGCGAAGAAGGTGTTCCAGCCGCCTGCTATCGAAATTGATGATGTGCCCGTGGCGGAACTCCCCCAGGAAATGAAGTTCTTCCAGAAGAACTCCACAAAGTCGGTCAAGGCGTTTGTGATCCGGCACACGAGACCGGTGGCATAGCTGATTTGGGATTGGTTTAAGGCGCATGCTGTAACGCGGGGCAGATATGCATTGTGATGGGGTTCAAACTGGGTTATATTGCGATACTGGGATGGGTTCACGTGGAGTCGTGGGTTTTCTTTCGGGTTCAAGTCCCTTTGTCATTCGGCAGATCAACCATTCTGATAGCTGTGGGTGATGGAGTTTTTGCCAATTGGGACATGAATCAGTAACGGGGTTAGTCAATTCATCAATTAAGTTTGTCTAGATTCCTTTTCTGCATCCTTGTTCTGCCCTGCTAGACATAGGAGGAGGTGGAAGAGAGCACCTCCCCGTCCTTATCTGATCTCGATTACTGCAGCCTTAGCACGTCCTGATCTCAACAGGCCAGCCACTTCTCCATGCATAAGTCCCAGCATGAAGCAACATCCTACAAACAAGTAATGGTTGTCCACAGGCCGGAGAACCACAGGGACGTTGCACCCTGTTAGGACGCACACAACGTCGCCCTCTTGCACATCTCGCATAGTTAACCCAATGTAGCCGCCTTTGGTACTGACAAGTCGCTTGCCAGTTTGCTTCTCGATCACAGAAATCCACTCCTTGAGTATTGGGTCCAGTCTGTGAGATTCTCCAGAGTACGGGAGGCCATTGTCTTTAATCTGCTTCAGTACCTTGCTGGTGAATAGTTCCCCGCAAGAAAGGAGCTGATCTAGTCTTCGGACGTCATACTGAGCGTCATCTTTGAGCATCAGTGTACAGCAAAGAACAGTCAGTAGAGACTTTCCATTGCAATACATCGATCCATGCAAGCTCAGAAAGGTCTGGAAGCAAGAAGCAAGTCCACTACCCACAAAGTCGGCAGATACAACCTCCTGGTAGCAGGAAGTGACGGTTTCGACCTCGACCCCTGTTACCCATAGGCTCTCACCAACGACATACACATCGGCACAGTTCCGCAGCTCGGGTGCATCGCGGTAGATCTGATCCATGTCGCTGGGTGGCGGGTCCCAAACCGGCTGCATATCGTGTGGTGCGCGCTTGACAAAGTCAGGAGCCCAGGTGGGAAGATTATCACGGTTTCCTATGCCTGCAACACGCCCATGCAGCCAGGGCAAGCATCCAGTTCTGCGGCCATAAGCATCCTTCCGGCTCAGAGATTGCCACCTTTCCAGGAACTGCCGTGCGAATTCCACATTGACTTGTCGGACCGACCGCTCGTAGTCTGGGGCAATGTTGAGACGGCTCAGACCCAGCAGTCCGTAAACATAGTCCAACGGGTCAGTGGCCCGCAGCCCAAATGGGGCCTGCAGGGAGAGGAGTTGCTGGGAACTCTGGTCATGGCTCTGCTCCCTCAGGCCAAGTACCGGTAGGACAGTGTACATGCGGTCAACCACCTTGCGAGCATCGTAGTTCGTTTCACCTTGCAACTTCTCCTGCTGCTTAGTAAGACTGTCGAGGAAGTTCATAATGCAGAATAGAGCAGAGTGGAATTCCCCAAAGGAAAGTCGCTTCGAGGGGCAGACGAAGTGAAGCCGCTTTGCGAGCACGATCTCTTGCTGGATCCAGACGCGGCTCCAGAAGGGAGATGCACACAGGTTTTCAATGGAGTTCCAGGAATCTCCATCATGAGACTTCCGCCGTCCGTTAAACAATGCATTAGAGTTCGGGTCGAGCCAGGATAGTTGAAAATATTCCCACTTGTAACGTTTCAACTGGTCAACCACACCGGCCGCTGGGTCGTCCAGGTCTGGGAGGCGCTGGTTGCACGCTTCCAAGTAAGTCCTCATAGCCTGCACGGTTTCCTCCATGAACTTGAAGGCTCCGAGAACTTGCCCATCGTCGGATGAGAGCCAGGCAAGGACCGAGTCGGCCGAGGAATAAATGCTCCTCATGAGCTGGACTTGGGTCGACCGCTCCTCTAAGTCGCTTTGGTTGATGCACAGTGCATCAGCCCACAGACGAAAGGTAGATGCATCGCCTGAACCGTTTTGGGCCTCAATCCAGTGCTTCTTGGCATGCTTAAGGGCGGCGGCGAGATTGGCTGTGACTTTTCTTGGCGTGCCATCAACCACGATCTCCTCGGTGACTGAAGGGTCGCCCCAGACGTAGGATAGACACACGAAATAGGGGCTTGAGTCGAGGGAGACAGTATGCAATTTGCAAATGACAGCCTGTTCTGGAGTTTGGGAGAGTATTTCAAGAAGGCGAATCTCCCTCCGGGTGCTATCGAGAGGGCGGTAGAGTGGCTGTTTAGGCACCATCTTGTCAGCTGCAGGTTGAGCAGCTCAGCCTGATTCTCGAGGGGCAGTGAGCGGTATTTATGATGAAAACTAACCATTAGAGCGATAAGTAACCCTTTATAGGAATTTTAACTTGGTATATGGAGAAATAAGCAAAACTAAGCCAAGTAATATTCTTTAAATAGTAGTATATTTGATTATGAAAATTATGTACAACATCATCCCGAAAGAGATCCCCCTGAGAATTTGTTTAACGACCTAAATGCCACTGCCAATGCTGCTGCCCATTCTAAGTACGACTTGTACAAGCGGCTCCAGCTCTTGATTCATGCTGCGACGATATCTACGCCAAGCTCGAGGTCAGGATCGTCGATGTTGATGATTCGGACGCCGAAGCGGGAGGATAGACCGGGACGGAGATCACTAGTCCTCAAGATAGTGGACAAGCTGAATGATCCTATAGCCAATTTCAGCACCAGTGGCTATTAGAGGGTCGACGGCTGTGACAAACCAGAAGAGCAATTGCAAATCCCGTTGGGCAGCTAAGCTTGTGCAGCATGAAAACTCGAACTGGCACAGCCTGCTTTGAACAACTCATCCAAGGTCTTTGGCGCTTGCTGCAGCTGAAAACCGAAAGTGATTGGTTGAGAAAGTGAGGCGAGGGCTGCAAGTATGCCTTGGTGGCTGAGCGACATCAGGCTGAGAAGTCATCAACCGAGGGAGGGGTTTTCTCTCGTCATCAACATGCTTCTCACTCAACGTAATCGCCGAGTTATGCCAAAATCATGGCAGAACCCATATCTTTGATTGCCTCCGTAGCCGGCCTGCTCGATGTTTCTCTTCGCTCGTCCAAAGCCCTGCATAGCCTGCAGTCCCAGCTGAAGAACGCACCCAACTTGATTCGGGCTCTGTCCAATGAAGTTGAAGATCTCAAGGTAGTTTTGGCTCGGGTTGAAGACACAGCAAAGGCTTCAAAGGCCGGCGGCCAGCATGACCCGAGCATCGCGGTCACTATAATCGATATTGAAGCGCAACTGGTCAAGGCAAAAGCCATCTTGGCTGATCTGGACACCTTGACCAAGAAACTCGCAGCGGAAAAGCCAACATTGAAGAGAATCAAGTGGTGTTTGAAGCAGTCTCGGGCTTCGGAACTTCAGAATGCCCTCAAAGAAATACGGACCAAGATCAACGAGCTTCTTGTGGCCCACAACAGGCAAGTAATCCGACTCTGAGCGACTATATCCAATATAGCTAACTCAAGGCATAGTTGCATGTCGAACCGGATTCATCTGGAAGTTTGCGATGTTCGGCTTGAAACGCAGACGCATCAAAGCACCGTAATCCAGAGGCTAGACGCGAGCACGCAGGCCACAAGCAACCAGCTGATTTCGACTCAACAAACCATCAACCAGAACCACGCATCTATGGTTGCAGCACTTCAGACCCTTCAAGCAAAGGCATTGGACCTGCCACTGGGATGGCATCGGGCTGTTCTTGATCAGCTCTCTGCCATCCGTGAGGAAACCAAGGCCAATCGAACCTCGACAGCGATGAAAGAGGCAGCAACGCGAGACACATTTGTCGAACAAAACAATCCGACAGAGACGAAAGCCCACTCATACGCAGGCCAAAGCGAGTCGGCATTTCCTACAGGTTTCATGAATTCATCCTTCTTCATCACCTTGGGGATGATGAAATCTGGCTGCCAGTCCAATTGCCCATGCCGATGCCACTTCCCAAGGTCAAGACATTCGTGGAGGCTCCCTAAGGCACTTAATGCAGTCATCGGGTCCCTTTTCATCGGTTATACAAGTAACCCTGTGGTCTCCGCAAAGTGCAACCTAAAGGGGTGCTCTAAGGCCCGATCTATCCGGCTCAGGCTCGCATACAGCTTTCCCCTTTGGTTCTTCAACCGCACAGCCCACATGCTCGTCGAGGCATCAACAGCAAGACCCTTCACTCTAGGCCTCGTGTCATACCGCCGGATTGAATATACGATTTCAGATACAAATATTCTTTTCCAGGCTCATACTTCAAGTGTTTCTGGGGTGCGGAAAATTCTTCAGACCAATCCGGCCGCCATACTCGACGTTGCTATGGATGGCCGCACGGTCTTGTTAGAGGCTCTCCGGGGAAAAGGTTCTTTGGAGGACACGCTGGCGACAGTTAAACTACTCCTCCAAGCCGGTGCAGACCCAGACCAAGAGGATGACAACGGAAGGTCAATGCGGCTTGAGATGAGTAGACGGATCACGAGGTCTCCAGGCCGATATCATCAGCTGCAAGAGCTCTTTCCGATGTCCAAAAGTGCCGACATGCTGGAGCTGACATTTCTTCACAAGATCATCGTAGGCCAATGTCACGTCGACCTTGCCACGACGTTACAAAGCCGAAGTCCCGATATTCTAGCTCAGATTGATGTGCCAGATATCGTCGGGGAGACTCCGCTGATATACGCCGCCCGGCTGGGCCACGTGGACCAAGTCAAGGCTCTGATAGAAGCTGGAGCCGCCGTCAATATCAAGGCAAAGAATGGACTCCCTGTCTTGCGTCTCGCGGCGAACACCCAAGTCATGGATCTTCTTATACGGGCCGGCGCGGATGTTCACGAAACAGACGAAGATGGTACCACTGCGCTTCACTTTGCAGCTCGAAACAATAGGACGGGAATAATCGAAAAGCTACTGTCATCGGGTGTTGCGGTCAATTGTCGGAGGCTCGATCAAGGGACAACGCCTCTCCACTTAGCCGCGGAATTTAACTCCGCCGACGCAGCTCGACTACTGTCTAGCCGCGGCGGAGATATCGAGGCCAAGAATGGCAGTGGGAAATCACCTCTGAATATCGCCATAAAGTTTAACTCTCACGAAACGATTGCTGTTCTCCTTGAGTTAGGAGCTGATCACCTCTCCCAAGACCTTGGCACATCGTTCCTTTACACCGCAGCCAGATTTGGGGACGAGAAGACTTTGAGAATATTGGCATTTTTTGAACTTGAAGGTATTTATATCAACGTTGTCTACCGAAATAGGTTGACGGCGTACGAGGTCTTTGAACGGCGCTCAGAGATCTCAGAAAATCTTCGATCAGCTTTCTATTTTTTCGTCGAGAGCCTCAGTTGGGACCAATCGAGTGAAGAGGACCAGAGTGACTCTGATGATGAGGTTTTCGTCGATGCGGCCGAGTTTCAAGACCAAGACTCACACGCTTAATGTTGCATAGGACGCCGTTTTGACGACATGCTTGGGTCTGTCTTTGCGGTGTGGTTGATTTGAGCCTCATGAAGATGTCTTTCTACTGCAGGCAGTAGGAGATTTCTCTTTTCTTTTTAGATTTAAAAAAAGGCCACTCTAATAGCATTGGGTTATGATGCTATGATTTGTTGATACTGCATCTTTTATTATAGTTGAAGCCTAGCCCTTGATGGGTTAACTAGGCCAGAAGATCAAGCCTGATGAATCATGACATGAAGCAGCGGGAGTTCGCTAGGTTGCGAGAAACCAGAATTACACATCTAAGTTTCAATATTTGATAGATTTTCTATATCATAAGCTCATAGCTTTCTGATTAGAGGCTCCCTCTACACCACGTTTCACGTTTAATCTGAATTAGAACATCAGAGCCTTTGTATCAGCACAGCCGTGCTTGTTCCCATCTAGGGTTGTATTTCCGAAAGCCTCGGATTCCCAAAGTAGTGCTCTTTGCCGCCACTCTGACTTACCCTAACCCTCCTGCGTATTTCCATCTGACCACTCAGAGTCCTCGAGCAGAACCTGGGGTAGCGTGACAGGGGAGGAGGCCATCCGCAACCCTTTCCGACATGTTACCGACCAAGATCGACGTGGCAACCCCTGGCCAGCCCAATAAACGCTCCTTCAGTCACACTCCCTCGCCAAGTTCCTTGCTGCATTCCTTCAAGAAAAATGAGGGGTTCTCGGCCGGGAACACGGGGTTGGCAACAGTCCGTCCGTCAAAGGTCCGTGGTGGTGTGTTAAGGTCGGCGGATGCCATGTCCGAGAATGCGTTGTAGTTGATTTCCGCTCCGCGTCGTGAGAGTCAAAAACGGGAGGTTTTACGAAGCCAAGTCCGCATCGTTGTGTGTGTGTCGATGCAGGGGATATCGACCAACTACGAAATTAAGAATGGGGCGGAGTTTTGCGTATTGGGATAGCTCACGCGATGATGATGTTGAACGGAGCAAATATCAAGTCCGGATACCGTTCAAGATTCGCGAGCGGTTGCAAATTCCCATAATGAAGACTCCGAGTTGCGCTATTTGATCATCGCCAATCGTTTACCGCATTCCTAAGCGATGCGGGAAGTCAAACCGACAGGCTAAAAGCGGGTAATCTACTCTGTACAATGGAATCTCTAAATAGAAGAACATCTTCATGATGGAATAGAAAACGCGCGTATTGGCCCGCGGACTCGGGAAACGGGTCTCTCGTAGACCCCGACGTCGACAACTTCATTAAAGAACGGTGGATTATGGGGAGACACATGGCGATTAAGCTCATGGCATGCCATGAACAGTGGTGCCACCCGACCATCCAGGGTGACGCTATGTGGTGATCTTTCTGGTCACCCGGCCAAGGGGCCCCTGGGCAGATCGAAGCCCATTGGCCCCCCCTCAGCCCTGCTCGTCAACCCTGGCCTTTAGCGCCTCTTGGACACGACTGAAGGGGGGCCAGATCTGTCCGAGTACCTCCAAGTCCCCCGAATTTTGGCGACTGCGGATTTCGGTTCTTCTTTGCCCGACTTGCGCCCGGTGTGTAAGCGGACATCGCGATATTCCCCTCAAACAAGGCCAAGCAAGGGGTGTGGGTATCTGATGAGGTATTAAACCATGTAATTCCCTTTGTATATAGAACTGGTAAGAAGGACTGTCATTATCCATCGTATACTATCATCCCAAGCCTCTCTCCTCTCCTCGACAGCTGCCATCTCCAAGTACAATGGTTGCAAACCTGGGGTTCGCGGGGGGTATCGTTGGTATATACAAGTCGGCTCATCCAATGCCGTCCTAGAACTCCGCTCCTGCGGACATTTCAGGTTTCTTGAAGAGAAAAATATGGCACTTGGGAGGCGCGTGATTGGGATGGGTGGTCTGATTCCAGATCAGAGGTGTCGAGTAGCGACATCAAGAGACGTCAAAAGGGCCGTTGGAAAATGTGGGTTGCAAAGGAAAGGCCGGACGTTGTTCCTGTCAGAGGATCAATGGCCCTTTCACTTGGTCGCCGTCGTATATGGCTCTGGGCTTGATCCTCTCTTGATCTCATCGTCGTGGGAACTAACAGGAGACTGCTCGCACTGCTCTCGGGGGCTGCTCTCGGGCGTTGGGAGTCGGATACAAGTGCAGTGTCTGAGCAAGGCCTCGCATCTTGCAAGCCTCTCCAGTAGATCTTGATTTGGACGTCTGCGCTTCCTTGGAGGAGCAGGCGTGCTTGGGGTGCAAACTGCTTTGAGCTTTGATGGTGAGCCTTTGTAAATGTGCGTCTTTTCTTCGAGGTGCCATTACCTTGATGCAATTGGAGCATGGGCTCTTTCTATCGCACTTCTTCTTCCTTTGCTGGCAGAGAACACAAGCAAGAATCCTCTTGCCTGCCGCCTTCTTTGGTTGATCAGGGTTATTTGAAGACATCTTGGTGGATGCTCGACCATACAGGTCCACCGGATTCGAGACTGTGTCGGACATTTTTCGTATACGCTCTTTCCGAGTATTCGTATCTACGGATTTGCGAGATGCTGATTTTACAGAAGATGTCGGCTTTAAAAGTTTTAGCAGCATCAGCTTAAACTTTGGGATATCCAACTACCGTCTGAGCGAGCCCTTGGATGAGACCCCAGGATATCACGAGGGTCCACCAGGCTAGACCTTGATGCCCCATCAGGTAACAGATCATGCAACAATCCAGTGCATGGCTAGGTACAGGGGTAGAGGGATCTTATTGGAGGTTCGCAGTCCTCGAGGAGGGGTGGGCTCTGCCACACCCGGACATCGGGTTCTAGATACGCCCCGAGGGAAATCTCCACTGTATCGTGACATTTGTTGTCGAGCAAGGGTGTCAGCTCCGGAGTTGAACAGTGCCAGGGAAACACTTTTCCTTGACGGGTCGTTAGAAAACGCCGCTGGACCGCTGACTTTCGTCGCTTTCGCATTTCGGATGTTGCGGTTTGCTTAAGCCCGCCTCTCGCTGAACTTCATAAGGCGAAGCTCCTCGTCGACTTTAAGCTCATGAGACATGGTTCCCAGTCCAGCTTGAGCACCCAATAGCAGATTCCCGTCATATTCTTATTCTTTGGGGTACAAGGGTTCTTTACGACCCAGAAACCGAGTTTTCGGATGAGTCTACTGATGCACCAGTGAAGCCTTCACTGTCGTCCACCACTTATACGGACGTAAGCATCTATAGTCCTCACTCTAACCTCAACACAAGCCTATATACTAGTACTCTTGGACTCTATACATACCTCTACTCAAGGTAGCTGTCTACTCATTCCACAATGGCATCCAATTCCCCGGAGGGCACCACCTCCCCGCCGGGAGACACCAGCCTTGACCCAGCCGCCATACAACCTCCAAACCCTGAGACACATTCCAACATGGGGACCGACTCGACTGCCAATGACTCAGCATTGAAGGATACATCTGTCGCCAATGAAGCACGCAAGGAGACCGATACACCAGCCCAGACAAGTACGGAAGATGAAGATGAGGACTCGGAGCTGGAACGCAGACACAGCATCGTACGGGACCTGGCACGACAGTACACCCACCAGAGCCAGATGTCCTCCGTCAGTGGAAACCCCTTTTTGATGGAAGACGAAGAGAGCCCCCTGAATCCCAGAAGCGAGAAGTTCAGGGCCCTCACTTGGGCAAAGTCAGTGGTCAAGCTCCTTCACGACAACGGCCTCACATCTCGAAAAGCCGGCGTCTGCTACCAGAACCTCAACGTCTTTGGCTATGGACAGCCTACCGACTACCAAAAGGATGTTGCGAATATCTGGTTTGAAGCAGCTAACTGGCCACGACAGCTGATGGGGTATGGAAAGACTCGCATCGATATTGTTCGCGACTTTGACGGCATTGTACGAAATGGAGAGATGCTGGTTGTTCTTGGGCCCCCTGGTGCTGGATGCTCTACGTTCCTCAAGACTATCAGTGGAGAGACAAACGGTATTTACGTGAACGATGATGCGTACTTTAACTATCGAGGCAAGTTATCGCGAGTGCAGATTCCTGGATTACAAGCTAAATGTCATGACAGGAATCACGGCAGAGGAAATGCACACCCAGCATCGCGGTGAAGCCATTTACACAGCCGAAGTCGATGTGCACTTCCCCCAGCTGAGCGTTGGTGACACCCTGGACTTCGCAGCTCACGCCAGAGCCCCAAGAAGTGTTCCAGCTGGTATCGACAAGGAGACATTCGTTGGTCACCTCCGTGACGTTGTCATGGCCATGTACGGCATCACCCACACAGTCAACACCCGGGTTGGTAACGAATATGTTCGAGGAGTGTCCGGCGGAGAACGGAAGCGAGTCACCATCGCAGAAGCTTCACTCAGCGGCGCCCCCTTGCAATGCTGGGACAACAGCACCCGAGGTCTCGACTCTGCCAACGCGGTAGAGTTTTGTAAGACCTTGCGTCTCCAAACGGAATTGTTCGACACTGCGGCTTTTGTCTCGATTTATCAAGCCCCGCAAGCTGCGTATGATGTTTTCGACAAGGCGTTGGTTCTGTACGAGGGTCGACAGATTTACTTTGGTCCTACCAACGAGGCGAAGCAGTATTTTATGGATCTCGGTTTCGACTGTCCAGCCCGTCAAACAACGCCCGACTTTTTGACGTCCATGACAAGTCCCCAGGAAAGAGTCATTCGAAAAGGCTTTGAAGCTCGCGCCCCAAGAACTCCAGACGAGTTTGCAGCAGCTTGGAAGAATTCCGCAGCCTACACCAAACTTCAACAAGAAATCGAAGAGTACAAGCAGGAGCATCCCATCAACGGTCCCGAGGCAGAACAGTTTCGACAAATCAAGCGTGCCGTTCAAGCCAAGAACCAGCGTCTCAAGAGTCCATACACCCTCAGCTACGGACAACAGACATCGCTTTGTGTGTGGCGAGGCTTCAAGAGGTTGATCAGCGATCCGGCTTTGACTCTGTCGATGCTTTTTGGCAACTTCTTCATGGCTTTGATCGTTGGAAGTGTTTTCTACAACCTGGATCAGTCGACAGGTAGCTTCTATCAGAGAGGTGCCTTGGTCTTCATGGCTTGTCTGTCTAATGCTTTTGCGAGTGCCCTGGAAGTACGGCAACCCCACCCCCCCTTTGAAGATCTTGATACTAACGGTGATATTAGATTCTCACGCTATACGCCCAACGCCCAATCGTTGAGAAACACAACCGCTACGCCCTGTACCACCCGTCAGCAGAAGCAGTGGCATCTATGCTCTGTGATTTACCGTACAAGGTCCTCAACGCCATCGTTTACAATCTCACGCTATACTTCATGACCAACCTGCGTCGAGAACCAGGAGCCTTCTTTTACTTCCTGCTTATGACGTTCCTGGTAACGCTTTGCATGTCGATGATTTTCCGTACCATCGGTTCAGCTTCGAGGACTCTTTCGCAAGCCATGGTTCCCTCGTCTATTCTTATCCTGGCTTTGGTCACGTTTACTGGCTTCATCATTCAAATTGATTACATGCTGGATTGGTGTCGATGGATCAACTACATCAACCCCCTCGCATACGCCTTTGAATCCCTCATGGTCAACGAATTCCACGACCGAAAGTTCGAGTGCAACGTCTTTGTTCCCGCATACCCCGACGCAGACCCAATCAACCGCGTCTGCTCGACCGTTGGTTCCGTCCAGGGCGAGCCAATGGTTGACGGAGACGCGTACATCAACTTGTCCTTCAAATACTACCACGCGCACAAGTGGCGTAACATAGGAATCGTCATCGGCTTCACCATCTTCTTCCTGATCACATACATGGCCTTTGCCGAATTTGTCAGCGCCAAGAAGTCCAAGGGCGAGGTTCTTGTGTTCCGAAAAGGTCACAAGCTCGCAGGAGGAAGGGGAAACGATGCCGAATCAAGCCCAGCAGGTCGCGGAGCCATTACTGAGAAGGAGGGTTATGGAGAGGGACAGCCTTCCAACTTTCAGTCGACGAGCGTTTTCCACTGGAACAATGTGTGCTATGATGTCAAGATCAAGAGTGAGAACAGAAGAATTCTGGATAACGTTGCTGGTTGGGTTAAGCCTGGTACAATGACGGCTCTGATGGTATGTCCGTGCTCTCCAGCGCTTGATATTCGATACTTACAAATTTACAGGGCGTTTCTGGAGCCGGCAAGACCACGCTTCTCGACTGTCTCGCAGACCGAACGAGCATGGGTGTCATCTCAGGAGAAATCCTAGTCGACGACGAACTCCGCGACGCGTCCTTCCAACGAAAGACTGGTTACGTTCAGCAACAGGACCTTCATCTCTCAACTACAACCGTCCGCGAGGCCCTCAACTTTTCAGCCCTCATGCGTCAGCCAAAGCACATCCCGACAAAGGAAAAGCTGGCCTACGTCGACGAAGTCATCAAAATGCTCGACATGCAAGACTATTCGGAAGCCGTGGTCGGAATTCTCGGTGAAGGACTCAACGTTGAACAACGGAAACGTCTCACAATCGGTGTCGAGCTGGCCGCAAAGCCCCCAGTTTTGCTCTTTGTCGACGAGCCAACGTCAGGTCTCGACTCTCAGACATCATGGGCTATTCTTGATCTGTTGGAAAAGCTTGCTCGGAGCGGTCAGGCTATTCTTTGTACCATCCATCAACCTTCAGCTATCCTCTTCCAGCGTTTCGATCGACTATTATTCCTGGCTAGCGGTGGAAAGACGGTTTACTTTGGCGACATTGGTGATCATTCCAGGTCCATGATTGGCTATTTCGAGAAGAACGGCGCAGATCCTTGTTCGCCAGACGCCAACCCGGCTGAATGGATGCTTGAAGTCATCGGCGCAGCCCCAGGCTCAGAGACGGAACTCGACTGGCCACAGGTTTGGAGAGATTCGCCTGAACACGCCGCAGTTCAGGAGCATCTGAAGGAACTCTCCCATCATCACATCGAAAAAGACACAGATAAATCCTCATACGACGAATTCGCTGCAGACTTCAAGACTCAGCTTGTCCAGGTTACCCGTCGTGTCTTTGAGCAATATTGGCGAACGCCCTCATACATCTACTCCAAGGCGGCCCTCTGCGTTCTCGTTGCGTTATTCGTCGGCTTTGTCTTTTACAACGCGCCAAACACTACCCTCGGCTTGCAGAATCAGATGTTTGCTATCTTCCAGATTTTGACTGTGTTCGGTCAGATGGTGCAACAAACCATGCCGCATTTCGTCATCCAGAGAGACCTCTACGAAGTGAGGGAGCGTCCATCAAAGACGTATGGCTGGCAGGTCTTTATCCTCAGCCAAATCATCGTTGAGATCCCTTGGAACACGCTCATGGCCGCTTTGATGTACTTCTGTTGGTACTATCCTATTGGACTGTATCGCAACGCAGAGCCATCCGATGCCGTCGCTGAACGAGGCGCCCTCATGTTCCTGCTGCTTCTGGCCTTCATGATATTCACCTGCACTTTTACCGACTTTGTCATCGCAGGTTGTGGATCAGCAGAAACGGGCGGTAACATTGCGAACTTGCTCTTCATGATGTGTCTCGTCTTCTGTGGTGTTCTCGCACCCCCAAGCTCTCTCCCTCGCTTCTGGATCTTCATGTACCGCGTCAGTCCGTTCACATACTTAGTTTCCGCCATCTTATCAACAGCCGTGGCGAATACAAAGGCCGAATGCGCACTCAACGAGTACATCCAGTTTCCGCCGCCGTCGGGACAGACTTGTCAAGAGTACATGGATCCTTATATGAGCAAGGCTGGTGGCTATCTGACGGACCCCAACAACACCGACGAGTGTACCTTCTGTACCATCGGCGACACGAACCTGTTCCTTGCAGGCGTTCAGTCCGACTATGCAGACAGGTGGAGGAATTTCGGTCTCATGTGGGTGTACATCATCTTTAATATCTGCGGCGCATTGGCTTTGTACTGGCTTGTCAGGGTTCCCAAGAACAAGAAGGGCAAGAAGCAGAAGAAGGAGTAGGAGTGGTGGGGGGTGTGAAGCACGCAAGATCGCGGCAACATAGACGGGTTCATTGTTTTGTTTTGTTTTGTTACCATAACCATTACTTTCAGCAAGTGTATTTCCTAATAGAATAACCAAAATATGGCTTGTTTCCCATGCGTTGCAAGTTCCCTTTGTGGGATTGTGAACAACTAGAATCAGGTGTGATTTACATCTTGTTATCTACGACGATCCAGGTCTCGGCATTTTGGACGCGGAAAACTGCATCGGGCGCGATGCACATTTTGCTATCTGTGACGTAACTACTCTCTTATGTAATTAATTATCCTATCATTGCGCGCATAAGGCCCCTTAATCCTATGGTCAATAGTACCTACCTAGATCACGCGTGATTCAGATATTGCTATCCGCCACTCATTCACTAAACTGGTCGTCCTCTTTAGCGATTTTCTTATCATCGAGATGATGAAACTCCCTACCAAACCAAGCACACATTTTATTACGTTTTTTATTATCTTGTCCTTGCGATGATAAGATTCCTCTTTCTGTCAGCATATGGCATCACTATGTGTGCGCCACGCTCCAATTAGGGAAAAGACCCCTGGAGAAGTATAAGGGGTCAAGTACTTACTATCTAATAAGCCAACTATTCAGACTTCACAATTACAAGCAAGTAGGTAGTTAGAGGTTAACAAGTAGTTCAGAGTGACTAAATGCTAACTCAATTTTTTTGTAAAACAGAAAACAACCTCCGCCGCCACTCTTCCACCAAACCGGTCGCCCCTTTTGTTGTGTTTGTGACTTTCTCATCACTGCGATGATAAGATTTCTCCATCTTACCATAGATAGCGTCGTTCACTCAGTCCTCCCATTCCACCACCCCCAAACCACCCCCAGCTATCCCCCCCTCAACCATCCATGCCATTCAAAGCATGTCGCGACCCTTGCCTGGCATCACAGAGTTGTAGATCTTGACACCGTTGGGCAGGGCAGGGCAGTTCCCCACGACGCGGTCCATAGATAGCTCCTTGCCTGGCTCCCATCGAAGAGCAATCCTTTCCATAGTGTCCTTGGTGAACTTGTCAGTAGTGGTCGGGTTCGCCATCAAGAATCGCCCAACAGCAGCGTAGAACTGCCCTTCGAGGTTCGCCTTAGGCATGTCCATCTCGGACCACTCCATGCGAGCTCTGGGGTACTTGCTGAATCCAGTGAGCTGGATCTGCTGGAGAATCTCAAAGGCGCAAATGAGTCGATGCTGGCCAGTGATCCGCGAGTCGATGGGGGGCACCGTGAAGTCAGTGGACAGGGATTGATGCAACTCAGGGGCCTCGATGATCATTCTGGCTTCCTGCTGGGCCAGCTGAAACTCTTCTTTCGCATCGTACGAGTGATTGATGTACATCGTGATCCATCTAGGTGTCTCTGTCTGTCCGATGTGGTCGAGTGATTGTCGAGCCTTGTACAGTGTCTGAATGTCATCAGGGTACTCCGCAATGACCCCACGGTGGCAGGCACCGTGGAAGTTTCCTCCGCCCGCGCCAAGTCGATACGAAGTGACCAAAACGTCGAATTCCGAGTTTCCAGGGTCGTTGAACTTGGCAAGGCCAGAGGCACGCTCAAGGCGGGTGTGGGACGCATCACAAAAGTCAAACGTGTTGAACCCGGCTCGGAGCAGCATATCCTGCGCCTCTCTGCATATTGATCCATGGTTAGTAAACTTCGGCAAAAGGATCTGATAGCAATGACTTACCGTGCGCACGCGGGATCCTTGACGTAGATCAAGAGGCGGTGCCCTTCAGCCTTGATGTTGGTCATGCTGTGGATAACGATTTCGATCTTTCGGACCACAGCCTGGGCTTGATGGCGGCTAATCATGTAGGACTCCATTAGGCGTGGGGTTATAGAGCCCGCCAGGATGTTGAAGGGATCCATGATGAAGTGGCAGTAGCCAGAGGAGAAAGCCGAAGTGTGAAGGTGTGTAAAGAGTAAGGAAGTAGATTCGTGAGAAGAATAATCTCATCAACGCGATGATGAACAGAAAGCCCCTCTCAGAGATCAGAAAGATGATGAAAAGAAGAGAAAGAAGAAGAGTTTGGGTTGAGGGATCGAGGTTTTTTATATCCGATCTGGGGGCCGTTTGTCAGTGAATCACAGTCAAACGGATCCGTAACCGAGGCCAGGACGAACAATTCCCATTGAATTCGGGGGGGTAGTCGAGGAAAGTGATGATGAAAAGAAGAGAAACAAGAAGGGTCCTCGGAGGGAGGTTGGGGGCATTATATACCTGAGGGAGGGCGTTTGACAGTGATTCACAGTCGAACAGATCAGTAAGCAATGACCATTGAACCTGGCAAACAGCTGATATCAATGGACAAAATTCTGATTGTCCTTGTTCAGACTGGGTACCTATTCATGCCGCCAGCCATTTGCACTCCTGGCGATCGGTGAGCCAACGCAATCTTCTTCACTGGCGTATTAAACAGCGAACTCGTCTCTCTATAATGTGAAAGACAGTAAAACAGAACGCCATACAACGATATTGGTCTCACGGGCCTAGAAGCCCAACCAAGGGCGACTTCTCCTGGAGCCTATGTCGGTCGGGGCTTCCTCCTCTTCTAGAGATTCAGTGGCGTCGCGGGGAGCGTCAGACTCTCTTGAGGGTGTGATCGACCGAGAGGTGGGCTGGGGGTCATTTCCAGCAGGCCAGACATCTTGGTTTCTGTTGAACTCTCCTGATGTCTTGCGGGGATGTGCTAGTTTGGAGATGATGTGGGTGGTGCAACATCGAACCTACCTGTTGTTCGCTCTCCGTCAGACCATGCTGCAGGTTGCCTCCAGGGTCTAGTGTGTTTGGCAACCAGCAAGCACGATCAGAGCGTCCAACATATTGTTTCCTGTTCCATGAAGCGTTTCTGATGGAGGACGCCCACCACGTGCACAAAGTCCCTACTCTAACGGTCCAGTCGACCGCCCTCTGCTACCCGCAAGGACAAGAGTCAATCACGGATAATGTTGACAAACGTCTCTCGCAATTCATGGACGGTGTGGTTCTCCATAGTCTCAACGGCCGGATAAAGCTTACCTTCCCTTTCAATCCATTCACAATATATGCAACAACCTAATGAATATGTATTTAATTACGAAACAAGTACATAAACTAGAATGGTCTCGAGTCTTCGTGCATATTTCTCAAAATGCATCAGACGAATCCTGACTGTCTGCAATGACTGAGCGGCTTAGCCCTGCGCTGAAATTGAATACCCCTTTGTCCTTGGAACTCTCCCGAACACCAGAAGATTCTGCATCATTTCCTTGACCAAACTGTCTTCCAGGTGACCATACCCGCCGCTCCGGTGGTGGCTTACCAGCAAACACAGGTGAGCCAGTCGGTGCCTCGCTACTTGGCTTTTCAGAATCCTGGGACCGTCGCGGTGAGTCTGAACTTTGGTAAGGCGAGCTGCTGCTGGTTCGATCCCTCCAGGTGTTTGGCGTGGGTGTGGTCTCGGCTGACGCAGTGATGGTGCTCCCAGAGAGCGGTGCCGAGTCGCGGCTTTTCAAGCTAGGGCGGCCACTTCTCGAAGATCTTGGTCGTGGTGTCGTGGTAAATCTCTCATGGCGCCACAGGAGTGTTGTTTCTTCAGAGAATTCATGCTCCGAAGACGGGGCAATTGAAGCTTCAGTATCAGAAGCCTCAGTGACCGTAGCGTCTCTATCCGGAATTCCAAGTGATGACGTATCCCATGACTCCCTATAGTCGGAATCTCTGGGGTGATCGTTGTCAAATGACGGCCTTTGAGTTATAGGGCTTGTTTGTTCACGGTCGGTCTCGACGGACGCCTGGGTTGCCTTGGTTTGCGAGTGACGGGTGGCAGGCAGCTCTTGGGTCAGATTGAGAGCCTCCAACTTCTCCCTGACAACCCGATCGACTTCATCTGATAGAAAATCCCTCTCCGACGAGCAAATCTGGTGCATAAGCAAACCCAAAAGCAATGGTGTTACCTTTTGGTGAGCCGTGTTGTCAAATTCCATGGTGGCCTGGTCCTCTAGAAGGCCCTGAACTATAGGCAGAACTTTTCGGCGTCGCTCGGCGACCCTGTGACGACGAAGTATTACCTCACTCCATGGGTTTTGGGCAGCGTCGCGGTCGAAACTCGACCTGCAGTGTACATGACCCCACTGCTCAATGTATGAGGATATCAGGGGTTTGAAGGCTCGCACAGCCCAGGTGTGCGTGTTCTCCAAGATCATTTGAAACCTCACAACGTCGGCAATTTTGGTCATGTCGCCGTTCCAAATGGTTCTCATGATCTAGACACTCTATTAGCACAAGCTGAAAGATTGATGGTTACACTCACATAGCCCTTGTCACGCCTTTTAGTCATCACCTCTTGCGTGTCCCTACGGCTACAAGGCGCATCAAAGTTCTTGGCGAAGTACATGAGCCAGACCGAAACACGGGGACCGATGGTAGTCACTACTGGGATCGGTGGGATGTGCCCATGATCTGGCAGCTCGACGGCGTACTGGGCTGAATCTTGGACCAGTCGGATGGCGCACGCCGCGGCATTGGCGGCCTGGCAACACACAACGCGTCCAGATCTTCCCTCTTTTTCTTCCTCCTTTTTGTGCTCGACAATGAGCCAAGGATAGCATTTAAGATTTGCCTCCATGGGTGGTTTCTGGAAAATTCGAAAAGGGGTTGGTTGCAGACCAAACTCGTGCAACTTCTTCAAAGTTGACCATGAAAAGGGCTCCATGATGGATGTTTCTTGATGGCGGTTCCATTGCCGAGCCTCGCGATCTACTACCGTTGGAATCCCGATCTGAAGCTCAGAGTGGTACATGGGAAGGTAGAATGCCTGATCTGGCTTTGGGCATTTGAGGCTCTCAAAGGATCCAGTGCCAGGGGTGTTATTAGTCTTAAATAAGTCCCACAACTCATTGGTTTCTCTTGTATTCGAGTCAGTTACAGTATAGCAGGAGGATGAGTAGCCGGGCACACCTTTTCACGCCGTCGTAGTAGTAGTTACATCGAGAGGCCCTTGGTTTTGTCGTCAGCCCGAGGCGTTTAACTATAGAGGGATGGTTCGTATACTTACCGTCGAGAGTCGTCTTTGGACACCGAAGTACTATCGCTAAGAGGCTCAAAGAAATGTGTCTCGAAGAAATTCTCCCATTTCTTTTCCAAGTAGCCCCCATTAACTATACTGGTAGCTTTGTTTAAAGCATTGCTGGCGGCCTTCAAGGCAGGATCAATGTCTGAGCCGTCGCTTGGACGCTTGATTTGTCCGTCACTAGAAACAGCATCGAACAAGTCTTTGTGACCACGGACTGGGCAAGAAAAGTCCAGGATGCATCTTCGCACGCGCCCCACGTGTGTAGGGAGCACTGTGCCAAACAACTGTATCTCTTCATCGTAGAAGATGTTCTTCTGGCCAAGCTCATACCGGTCCCAAGACATGTTGAAAAGGGGATTGAGAGGGCGAGAAAAGGAAAATTGGGGGAAAATGAAGGGCAGCTGACGCAGTCCTTTCCCCCTCTTTTGATCTTGACTGCTCAGGTTGATGTATGTTGGTCGATGGATGCATCTTACAACCAACTGCATAACATCCGTTTCAGCTTGTAACTAGCAGGGTTGTTGTCGTTGTATTTTATGTGGAGAAGGGTACGGCGATATACCCGGATATGGTGTGATCTCCGCGCCCGTATCGGCAAAGGTAAAATGACAAGGCCTTCCGTGACGAGATACAGTTGCATGGGGTTATTGCCATTGTTACTTCCTACAAGGCTGAGAACAATTACTCACGAGATGGACCGGGCTCATTTGGTTTCTGCACCGAGATATTCAGCCATATAGTGCCAGCGTACCAAAAGGAACAGACTCATTAAAGCACCAATTCACACTTAACTACTTTGCCACATTACGGTATCTGTTGTAGGGCCTTCTCGGGCTATATTAATAGTCTTTTGGAGGCCTGTCGTCGCTCAATAGATCACGGGAGTATATAAGGGTGGGGGAGTTGTAGCCTCCTTAACCAAGCCAGAAGATCAGATAGCTTTACCGACTGAGGAGAGCGAGACGATGCGCCTTGATGCTACACTACTAAGGAGTGTCTGGAGAACGCTTGATGAACAGCGCCACATGATACTATTGGTATGGCGGGAGCAAAATTTCGTCGCTAAGCTGGGAGAGAGCTTCCTGACCTCGCCGAACAAGTGGCAACATCACTTCTTCCTCATAAAGTAAGGTCCAGACATGTCTCTTTCAAATGTTCCTTAGCGTGCTCTTACGAGTTAGAGCTACTGTATGATCAAGGCAACGACTAACGTGCGGCACCAAGTCGGCTGGAACATTTGGCCTCCTTCACTGGGTCGAGGCTTTAACATAACCAGTCCTTTGTGCTTTTTCAAGAAAAGACTTTAACTACTGAGCCTCAACATGAATCCTCAGCACTACACACAACCGGCTTCCACAATCTGCCGGCAACGGAGTGTGATTTTGCACGTCAATGGGATGTCGAATGTGCTCCTGCCATATGTGGGCACGGATGATAAATTGGTAGCCATATGTCTCTTTGTGAACCTACAAAGGTTCAGCCACGCCTGGGATGTTAGAAAATCTATGTTCGAGATCATGGACGATTAACGGCCACATCCGATACCCTGGTTGTCCCAGAGCTTGAGCTGATGGAGCCGGTGCTGTCCTCCACTGGAGCCTCTTTCATCAGCTGTATTACCGTGGACGGTTAAATCTCTCAGGGGGCATGTCGTTTCATTTTCTTTGTGGAATCTCGAAGTTTGTATACCAGAACGAACATTTTGTGTCAACCCTCAATCCCCTTCCCTTTTCCAACCTGGATATCTATCAGTGAACCACGATGACCAGTAGCCGCGGCCTTCCTGTGCTGGGGACGATGCAGCAGGAGCCTCTTGCGGATCTATCACGACACTTCCGACCATTGCAATCATGAAGTTTGCAGCGACACCTCCCTCGTCGATCTCCCCATCTTCATCCTCAATCATGACCCCATCGGCGTCAATATCATCGTCCCCGTCCTCAAACTTTTCATCCTTGCCATCAGGAGCTTCAGGTTCATTACCAAAACTTCCAAGAACAACCCCATTTTCTAGCGGCGGCAGCTTCCCGTCAATGTGATCCATCGTCAGTTGATGCCCAGGTGCCTAGCTTAGGGCAACAGCTTCGATGTTTTCGTCGGTGACCTTCGCTGAACTGCTCGGGTCCGTCATCATGAAGCGTGCAAGAGCAGAGTAAAACTGGCCTTGCGCTTCCACATTTGCATCGTCCATCCTTTGCCAAGGTACGTTGACTCTGGGATACCAGTTCGAGGTGAGGTCCAACCACATCGAAATGATCTCGTAGGCACAAATCAGTCGGTTTTTACCCTGTATCTCGGAGGGGATGTATCCTTCAGCGGCGACGATTGGAGCATGTTTTCGGGCCATTCGAGAAATTTGGTAGGCATCGAAGGAATTTCGCTGGTATAGGATGTCCGGTTCAACACGGTTGATCTGCCCCAGTCGCCAAAGTCGACCAATGGCGTGTAGGATCGTAGAAAGGTTTTGAGGGTACTCGACAATAATTCCATGGTGACAGGCTCCATGGAGGTTGATGCCGAATCCGGCAAGTTGGAAGGTGGTGATGAGAGCTCCCACATCTTCGTTGGGGTTGTTGAATGCTTGGATGGCCTTGACACGCTCAGCCATGGGGTGAGCGCTGCGAATGTGGAGGGACCTGACGCCAAGGTAGGTGAGAAGGGCGTTGAGGATCCTAAATATTGTGAGCAATCGCTAGATATTGTTGGGGTGGACACTTACATCAGAGTCAGCGGGTGGTTGACGTAGATAAGTACTCTCTTCCCCTCGTCGTTGAGCTGAATTACCCTCTGAACTGTCCAAGCCAACTTTGGACTGCCGTAGCAGATCATCTGCGCCATGTCAAGCCGGTCCTTGGGCATGGAAACACTCCCATCTGGGCGCGTAAGGTAGAAGAACCACTGAAGTCCTCCAGTCCTATCTTGCCGGATGAGCGCATTTACCTCGTCCACACCACCAAAGACTTGCTCAGGTCCCTCAACCAGAGCCTTTGCAGCCTTTTCAGCGTCCGACGCGAGATGTCTGAGCTCCTCCCGGTCAGCATCATTGAGTTCCTCGGGCTTCTTTTCTTTGAACTTGTCTTCAAAGAGTTGGCGAGCCGCCATCATGCTGAGAAGCTTCGTGTTCCGCATGTTCGCCTGGGTCAGAAGATAGAATTTGGGGTGCGTAGTCAGGAGTGCTAGTGCACGGAGAACAGCTGAATTGACTAGGACTCGCTTTTTAGGATGAACAATAGTATGTCCGATGTGCTTGCCGTACTTGTCACGAGAATCGATCAACAGGTCATCGACGTGTTTCTTGGTCAACGCCGACACTCGATGTTGCTCCGCTGCACTGTGCTGGAGCTGAATCAGTCGGGGGAGGCGAGCAGGCATTTCATCACCAGGAGAAATGATGGTTCCGTCGGGCAAAGTGAGTTGTGACAGCATTCCTCGACGCAGGCAGATCATCTCCAGTAACGGCTTAATTGCTCGTTCTGCCACAGCTCCGTCGTCGTTGACATCTTTGGCGAAGGCTTGGAAAAGAATTGGGTTGAGACGGAAGAGAGGGGCTTGCCCAGATCTGACAAAGTCCACGTACTCTGCCCTGAGTTGTTGAGCCCGCAGAGATGTTGTACCGGTCAACAAAGTTTCGTCGCCATTACCATCCAGGCAAAGATCCAAGGTCAGGGGCTGCCCATTTTCACCCCGTTTGACCGCTTCCCAGGCATCATTGTTGTAGAATGACTCTGCCTTGGGCTCACTTCCCACTTTGAACTTGAAGCCCCAGAAGTGCTGCCACATCAAGTTGATGTAGCCGTCGAAATCTTTGACGTGGTTCAGGATTGGGGTAGCAGAAACAATGAGAATAGCTTCATGATGAAGCGTCTTGATCAACTTGTGGGTGAGCGAATTGGGGTTCTTTACCAGGTGGCCTTCGTCGCAGATGATGAAGTTGAACTGGGCATTCGGGATCGACAGACGGACTGGTTCATGTTGGGCGATGTCATCGTTGTTTGGATCTGCTTCTACCTCAGAGATGTTGGTTGGACCGGTCAATGAAGTGTCGTGACTTCCATAAATCTGGTTCTCTTCATCATCGACGAGTTGTAGGAGGTCCTCTGTGTTGACCAACTTGGACTTTTCTCGGTGTACCATCCGGAAGACGGCGGTGGTATACGACGTAAGGAGAAGCTTCCTCATCGTCTTGGGAGTCAAAGTTAGCAAAATGAATGAGAAGACGGACTAAATAACGTACCATTGGATGCCCTTGTCCTCGCTCGCACTGATCTACCCACGCCTGCACCTCCTTGGTATTTTTCAAGATGAACCCATCCAGCGCAGGATCGGGGCGGTTGCTGTGGTTGCCGTACGCGACTTTGATGTCGAAGAAGGGCCCAAACCACTTACGGAGTTCCCTGAAAGTTTGGGGAACGACGACGCCTGGGCAAAAGATGACGCTGGGTTTGAAATGACGTTCCCCGGGTGCGATATCTCGCGTACCGTCAACGATAGCCCGTTCGGTTCGAAAACAGTCAATGGCCAAAGCAAGACCAATCTGAAGCGTCTTGCCGATTCCGCACTCATCAGCGAGAATTGCAGCGCGGAGGGGTGATGTAAGACGTTGGTAGATCCACCAAGCACCTAGACCATGGTCAGTATTGAACAAGTGAGGGTGTGAATGGCCGTAAATTGGTGCCAGACCACATTGGAGAGTAGACTCACCAACAATTTGACGCGGTTTCGCCTCTGGGGCATCCGACTGCATGCAACCCATGCGCAAGTTTCTCCAGTCCGCAATGCCAATCTGTTGGCAGATGAAGTCGAGGTTCTCCTGCTCAGGAGATAACGTGTTGATCAACTGAACCGATTGCCGAACTTGGTCCATTTCATCGTCGTCGTGCGCCTCATCATCTGCATCGGATTCTTCTGATTCAGGTACCTCTTCGTCTTCAGCTGCACCGGTATCCTCTGCCCTAGCACGCATCTCGTGGTCGGCCTGCGTAATTGTGTTCCAATACGCCGCGTTTGCCACCGATGTTAAGGTATCCGACGCTCCAACGGGCGGCGAACTCGAAGAGGCACTGTTGTTCTGGACATTGGAAAGTCTGAGAAGGGCGCTGATAAGTATACTTTTCTGTGCACTGGTCATAGGAATGGGCGTTGAGCCCGTACGCTCGAAGATGTGGTGGGTAATATCTGGCCTCGGGCTCAGTTTGGACAACACCTTGACGATGCATTCAGTGATGGTAGATCCTAGAGCCGTTTGTACATCTTTCAAGCCTTGTCCGGGCGTAATGTTGTACTTTCGGGCAAGCCCTGGGCATCGGCTTATGATCTCATCGGCGGTTGCGAGTGTGGCAAGCTCGGATTCCGAAGCGTCCATGCCGCACCCTTCGTGAGACTGGGCAAAGTTCATGTCGCTGACCGCATTTTGTGCTTCGGTTGTGAGGCTGTTCATGTCTTCAAGCCCAAGGGAGCTTTGTTCATTGATGGTTCCGTACCACACAGCGTTGAGATTGGTCCTCTCACTGGGGCTTTTGTCCGATTTCATTTCACCGCTTCGTCTTTTCTTGAAGGCCCTGAGCACACAAAACGCCGCCTGCCAATTGTTGTGCGAAAACTCCCAAATCTTGTTGGTTTGGTCGTCAGGGTCTTCGGGAAATCGTTGGGGAAAGGAAGTGAGCAGTCGGTACATAGCGACGATGCATGACATGTTCTTGTTAAGTCGCTGGTAGGTGACGGAATCCAATTCCTGCGCGGTGACAAGACCACGTCTAATGATCAAGATTCCAGGTTCTCTATCCAAATGTGCACGTAGGTAGGGGTGATGCATATGGAGGCCGAGGAATTCCTTAACGATGCTGGGAAGAAGGGGCAACTTCTGACCATTCTAGAGTCTAGAGAAGTCGAACAAAACCCGTGCAACTACACAAAAGTTAGTCCAAACTGAAGAAACCTGTGCAGGAAGAGTGTTTACCATCTCGATCAAGCCATGTTTTGAGCTGGTGAGTGTTGTCAAATCCAACAAGGCCAGCAACCCATGACAACTTTGAGTCGTCGTAGGGGTTCAGAAAGGTAACACCGGAGAGCCGACTGTTCTTTTTGGCCTCGTGTTGATGAACAAGATCTTGCAAGTTCGTTGGTTGACTGGTCTGGGGACGGTTAAAGCGTGCAGATTCCTGAAAATATGCCCTCTTGCCACCCTTGGGCCATGGAACACCGGCCTTCCACTGTTCTTTCGTAAGCGTGACCCTGTTGTTCGTGACAGAGATTGGTCGAATCTGAACGGGGCGGAGGCTGCTACCATCGGAAATTGGAGCAGGTAGATGCCTCAGAGGATCATCACAGTCCTCATCAGCGATGGTAATCGCAAGAGAAAGGTGGGGATTGACATCTCCAGATGTCATCTGCCGCTTTGTATCGGAGGGGCCTGCATTTGAGGGTGACCCAGGTCGTTTGGGAGGCATTGTTGCGGCAAGAATTTGTTGCCAGTGACGAGATGATAGAAGAGAGCTGCAGATGAAAGGGGGAGTGCAAGTGTTTGTGTGCACCACAATGGATGCTGGTCGGTTCTTAGCATGTAAGCGCACATTCATATGTGAGAAGCCACACTTACCTTGTGCGAATGGGACGTATTTTGTTGGCTGGCCACAAAGAATGACGTTGAGGCGAGACTCTTGAGGTGTGAGCTGAAAAGGGGTAAGGCAGGGTCGTGAAGCTGTCACGGTGAAAGAGGCCAAAGCGGAAAGCGAAGAGCCTGGGTGAAGGAGCTTCGAGGTGGCACGTTGACGAAGGTACCTAGGTGAAGAGTGCAAAGTGAAAAGGCTGAAGGCAGGGTTGAGTGGCGGATGAGGCGTTGTGAAGTTAAAGTCAGGAGTGGGAGTAAGGTGGTCTCAAGGTGGCACGTTGAGAAACGGAGTGGTGGGGGCCTTGAGGTGCCACCTCGAAGGAGAAGTGATGAGGATGAAGGAAGAAGAAAACGAGACTGTGGGGGACAAGATTAGGGGTTTTTATACTTGAAAATGAAGGGAATGGCAGTGATTCATAGTCAACTTGATCTGATAAGATCCTCACCCAGCTTTATCTAATCTTTGCTTCCATAGGCTACCTAATTGACTCAGCAAACGTGACTGGTGAACCGTTAAGAACGAGGATAGCTGCAGAATCTCTGTTGGTGGATTCGGAATTCTTCGGCGGCGGTTCCATCAACTGATCAGGCAACCCCTTAAATAAATCCACCGATTGATTTGCCAGGTGCCGATGCAGGCCATCCACCGATTTGCTACGTCTTAATAGAGAACATCAATTGATCCGCTATGTGCCGAAGGGGAGCATCAACTGATTCGCATCTCGCAATAGAGAGCATCAATTGATCCGCCAGACGCCAGAGGAGGCCATCAACTGATTTACTACGTCTTAATAGAGAGCATTACTTGATCCGATAGGCGCCGAAGGGAATCATCAATTGATTCGCATCTCGCAATGGAGAGCATCGATTGATCCGCTAGGTGCCGAAGGGGAGTATCAATTGATGAGCAGTGCCGAGGCCTAATAACTCAATTGATGAGCTAGCCTATCAATCGATGATCCATACTGAGACCTAGCGGATCAATTGATGAGCCATCCCGAGGCCTAGCGGACCAATTGATGCTCTCTATTAACGCGTACCAAATCAGTCGATGGCCTCCTCTGGCGCCTGGCGGACCAGTTGATGAGCCATATCGAGACCTAGCGGATCAATCGATAAGCTCCATCGAGATCTAGCTAATCAATTGATGGAAGTCTATCACTGCCTATCGAATCAGTTGAGATGTACGCCGAGACGCAGTAAGTCAATTGGTGGTCCTCATTGGGACCTAGCAAATCCGTTGATGGAAGTTTATAGGGGTTAGCAAATCAGTTGATGATTTGAAGTGAGATAGCAAATCAATTAACTGTCTACACTAGCACCTAGCAGATCAATTGACAAAGGTCTTTAAGTAGTTAGCGAGTCAGTTGACAGCTGGCATTAGGGCCTTGCGGATCAGTCGAAGAATGTCCTAACGGACTGGCGGCTTCAATTGATTAAATTTTAGAGATCTAGAAAATCATTTGATGGTCTGCATCAGGGGCCTGCCGAATTAGTCGATGGAAACGGTGCATGATGGTTACTGTTCCGTGTGTTGCTGCCCAGCATCGAGTCCTCTACCTCAATGGGGTTGCTGGGGTTGAAGAGATGAGGTTCGTTTGTAATCCCGAGAGCCGCAAGACGCTATCAGCTGATGAAAGAGTCCCCAGTGGAGAGCTCTTCCATAGAGCGGCTCTATCAGCTGGTGGAAGAGTCCCCAATGGAGAGCGCATAGGTGCCTTGCGGCTCCCTGGGGTTACAAACGAACCTCATCACTTCAACCCCAGCAACCCCCCCTTTATGCATCTTCCCTTCGTTCGACGTGGCACTTTGAGAACCTCGCACATACCGTTTCTCGAATCTCCAGTCTGCTCTACACGTGACTTTAAGTCATCTCAATTCTTCAAATACCCAATACCCACTCTCTTCTTAGCTTATCAGTCACACCCACACCACTGCTCAACAGCTGCAAACGCCTCTCAACGTGGCACTTTGAGGATCTCGCCTCGCGCGTTTCTCACTGACGTGTGCGCTTCGCTAAAATCTCAATAGATCCCCTTAATATCTGCCTTCTCTCATCTCTTCAGCTCTTCTCTCTTCGACACCTACCTTCTCCGCTCTTCGAGGTGGCACCTCGAAGACATCGCTTCGCTCGTTTTTCGTCGGCTTTTACGCTTTTCTACAGCCCTTTATCCTCTCCTCGATATCTCACTTCTCACATCTCTCTTAAATTTTCTTGCTCTTCGACGTGGCACCTTGAGAACCCCGCACGGCGCGTTTCATTTCGATTTCTACGCCTGTCCTTAACTTCGCCGCGCCCCTTCGATCTCGGCACTTCTCTTCAGCATCTACCTACACATACCTCCCGCTTCTCAACGTAGCACGTCGAGAACATCGCATCGCGCGTTCTTAGCCGACCTGCACGCTTCTTGAGACTTTCTCTCCTCATCAATATCGACACACACCTCTTCGACCCCTTCGCCTTTCTCTTCGGTATCGACACATACCTCTTCCTGCTCCTTGGGTGGCATCTTCGGAACCATACACTGCGCGCTTCTTCACGCTCCTGAAAGTAGCCCAATCCGGCCTCGATACTTTGCACAGCACCACGTCATACTTCAGCACTCACCCTATTTCTGACATCCATCGCACCGCGGCCGTGATGGAGAGCACCCACACCAACGCCACTGAGGCCACGCTCGCCCAGAATCATGCCGAAAGCGATAATGGGACTGTTGACGACAACGACATTGAGACCCTTGCCAGAGACTGGTCCGAGTGGCGATTCGGGCCAGATGAAGATCAAAGGAACGGTGTCAAGGAATGGAGCCGTGAAGATGCTCTCAAAGCTCTCAACCTTGAGTTCTGGGTGTACCACCCCGACAGACACCCTGATGATGTGGCTGATGACCATGACGTCTGCGATGTCAATGATGACCACCCACAGTACGACCTGTACAAGCAGATCCAGACCCTCATCCACGCCCATTACGACGAAATCGAGGCCGGGATCCTGGACAACGATTCGACCCAGGGGTTCCATGACGAAGAGATAAGGTGGGCTGGGACGGAGACTTCGTTGATCCGGAACACCAAGAAACAGCTGAGGGACGCCATTGCAGCCCGTGGCTCTGCTGGCGGCTACAAGAACTTTGATGGTCGCGACATGCACTGGAAGGAGTGTTTGCCCAGCCAAGCAGAGATCATGCTGTCTCCATACGTCGATCCCAACGGCAGAATGCACGAGATGATCGCTGACATGGTCTTTTACCTCGGTATTGGGTTAATGAGCTATATCAACTAACCAAACCTCGAAATCAATGTAACCACCAACAGCTCTCATGGTACCGGTATCGACCAAGCACTCGAGGCTTTGGACAAGATAACATCAACTTCGACTCAGCCTTTGACGGCGACGGCACGTACCGACACGGCTCTCAAGGGAGACGTCTCCAGTGGCGATGCTACACGCGAGAACTGTCCATCTTGACTCGACTTTGGCAAGATGTTGACTGGTAATGGAGCAATTGAGCATCGGACTGCACGTGGAGAGGGATGGATTGGACTTTGCTTCATGGATTACATCGTCATTTCTGCAGTAGAGCATCAGGTGGCACGCAGGAACGGATGGATTGGCGTTGGGGGAATGGACCGAGGGCTTACGGGCGTAACAAGGGATTTCTGATCTGGGATTGCTTTCATGTACTTTTGGCCACTAAGGAAGACTCATGAAACCTAATAGTTGATACACATGATTTGCATTGTTGCACATACCGCCCTTGAGGTACCACATGTATGCCTAAACCCCCTGACAGAGTGCAACTAAAGCATGAGGCTACCCCTGCAGCGCGAGAACCGACATGGTGCCACCGTTGGCTGGGACGGCAGCGCCATTGACCCATCGAGCCTCGTCACTAGCCAAAAATCCAACCACAAAAGCCACGTCGTCAGGGTTTCCTAGGCGACGTCCGGCAGTGGCTAGCCCGGCAAGTTGAGCCTCATCGACAGAAAGTGCGGCCATATTGTTCCGCAGCGACTGCGTGTCGGTGACGCCGACGTTGACACTGTTGAAAGTCGCATTGCGCTGCGCAGCGTGCGAGAGTGCAAAGGAGCGAGTGATGCTGTCAAGCGCCGCCTTGCTAGCACCATAGATGAAATTCGGGTCCGGGTTTGCGGTTTTGGACGCAATGCTGGAGATGTTGATCACACGACCGCCCGCTTCAGGCAAGTAAGGCAACACCGCCTTAATGATGGAAATCGCGGCGAAGACATTGGCTTGCATATTCTGGGAGAATACGTCAAGAGACATCACGGCGGCCGGCTGCCACTTGCTTGGATCCGTAAGCGCAGCGTTGTTGACCACGATGTCAATTGTCTTGGTGTTGAGCTGCTCGAGCGCCTTACGCACTAGACTGGTGCCAATGTCGGGATCCAGAAGATCGGCTTTGACTGCGGCTGCCGTTACGGCACCAAGGTCACGACACTGCGAAACAGTTTCCTCGGCAGATGCAGCATCGGACGAATAGGTCACAACGATCCTCTTGACCCCTTTCCGGACCAAATGGAGCGCAATGGCGCGACCGATACCCCGAGAGCCACCAGTCACTATGGCAGACTTGCCAGCGAGTGACCAAGGATGTTTGTTGGCAGGGACCTGAGACATGGCGAAAGATGATATGAGGCAGTTGTGATGAAAAAGAGTACAGAGGAGATGTCGTCGTTGGTAGCAATGAGCCTGAGTTGACCAAGCTACCGTGTGCCTTAAGTACCTATCGATTGGGAGGCCGAGGAGTGCAAGAAAGGAAGTTCACAGGCACGTTGATTACGCCCACGGAAGGGAATGGAACTCACGGGCACTGCACTTCCTCCAACAGGTTGAAATTGCAAATAATTTATCTTACCTGAGATGCCCTATGATTGATTAAAAAAGAGCCTCGACCGTCTAGAGAACCCGAAGTTCGGGTGAATACACAACATTAGCGGGCTGATTTGTAATTCGCGAGGGGGTATCCGGACACCGCTCGGATGTGGTAAACAGGCTGGCAGAAAGATTAACGTTTGCGTATCCATAATGCCCAGAAGTAGTCGTGCTGCGTGGATCTATATCGTTGACAACGGAGACAGCCGAGCCCGGGGAGCCAGTTTAAGGCCGGCCATGACAGCAGGGGTAAGTGTGCACTAATGCAACCCGCTTACATGTGCGTTAGTATTACTACCTAGGTACGGAGTAGAAGCCAACTCGTAGTTACTCATTCGATCCATGAGCACGAATTTTATGGGGGCTATTCCTCAAAGAGTTGGCATTACGGCTGACCCATGTGATGTCAACATAGCTAGTGTTGAAGGGGGGCAAGCAGGTTGCATACTTTGTAACCTAAACTATGACAATCGTCAATTCTTTCTGTCCATCATCATACCACCCCTGAGCTAGGGATCCGCTGCTGCACAAGAGCCCTCCCACTGCGATGCCAATGCCTTAGCAGTCAAGGATTTACCGTCTGTCTTACGGAGTATTGGTCCGTTCGGACGGACGAGTCGACCTTACAAATCAATGCTCTCCACATGACGGGTGCCGACTGGTGGCCGCTGAACTACGCACCGCCACGGGTTTCAAGTTCCAGGGCAGGATGGGATGGGATGAATTTGAGCCTAAACCCTGGGAGGAGATCGATTGATATCAAAGTCACTCACTGTGGCATGCATGGTACCAATCCGCACCGCTGTTGGACTGGCCATGTAAGGTGTTCACTTACAGGGGAAGGGTCTTGAGATCTTCCAGAAAGTCGATGTCACGAAGGTGATGGTGGTGAAGCATGGGAAAGACTATGGTCTGACGACTTCAATGGGAGAGGAGTGATGAGCGGGGTATCTGTTTGGGTCCTTGGACGTTGTGTGGCTGAAATCAGACATTCGCTACTTCGTATGTATTGGTGTCTTTTCTAAAACTTGGTCATCTAAGACACTCCATAACTACCTAAGGACAAGTTGTTTTAGCCCCCCTAGCACCACCTATTCTACACTATAGTAATTGTCTTGTTTCTAGCTTTCAGGACATGTGAAACTACGTGCCTCCAGTACACCGAGTCCTCGAAGCTGATCTTGATGATCCCCACACGCTGAAAGTATCCTTCTGCTTGCCCTGCTCGCCTGAGAGCCAATCCTTCAACGTAGGCATCTTCGTCAAAGCTTTTACGACGATGTCCAATAAACACCACAAAAAGTTCATCAAGAGTTGTTATCTCAAACGGTTTTGTCACGTCCAAGGTGAGCTTGCCGCGATAGCCGCTGGACACATCGGCAACGACAATCTGTGCCTCTCCGTCCCAGTTGACGTGGCTTGGAAACCTCGCCATAGGCGCCTTGATCTTTATGGATGCGCTCTTCAACGAGCCGAATGGGTTTGCGCTGGATAGTTCCTTTGACAATGAAATAACCTTGGCGAGGGGTATATTGCGCACCTCGAGACGTACCTCAGGACCGACAAGGGATGCCCATGACCAGGTAGGGGCATAATACTCTTGGTGGCGCCTAGACTCTCGACCAACTCTCGTCCACATAAGCGATCGGGGAAGATTTGATTCCCAGATACCAGCCACATAGTCGCCGCTCGCGTTGGATTTTGCAAGAGCCGCGATACCCGAGAGTGCGGACAACCTGTCTATATCTCTGGTGATGAGTCTCTTTGTGAACTCGTTGACCACCAGGTGCCAATTCACGAAAGGTCGTTTTTTCCTCTTGTCGAACCACAGGAAGTGACTTTTGGTCTTGCTGCTCCAAACTGGTGAACGCCTCTTGAAGGTCATCTGACATTCGCATCGATGGACCTGTTTACACTCCCAGACCAGCTCGCCCTTTGTGAAGTGCGCGACTCTGGGAGACATCAACCACTCCTGCAAAGTCCATGCTCTCCCTCGCAGGGGATTGTCCTGCATCTCCGACGTGGCTACTGAGTGTATACGGATCGACTTCGCCAGGAGGCTCGTGACCCTAGTATACAAGACGTTCTCCTGTGAGCCGTCGGTCCACGACATCCTCTTGGGCTCAGCAGTCGCCCTCTGACCGACTGTATGAAAAAGGCCTGCCTGGCTGTTGATACCTCCATCGGCAGAGATGGTGAGCACCGCATGTTGGTAGATGTCGACCATTTTGGCTGATTCTTTTGCCCAGTCCTCGACATCATCCTGAATGATGCACAACGAGTCTATCCAGAGATAGTTGATGCCAAGAAGTCGAGTCACCTCAATAGCATCAACAAAGGTAGGTGGTAGCTCAGACCAATGAATACCCTTCTTGCGTTGTGCGAGTGTCTTGTGGGTTGTTGTAGGGGGGCGATGCTCTTCCGTCCCCCAACAGTGGCTCAGGGCAACGTACCGTGCCTCCTCGTTTCGGCTCTCATAGATATATGGCAGACGATCATCGGACCCGACAAATAATACTCGCGCCGGTAAACTTGGCGTCGGTTGCTTGCAAGCAGCGTGATTACTCTCGCAATCTTCGAGCCACTCAGATACCAACGTGGCGTCTTGGAGCGTGAAGTTTGTTGGAAGCGTTCGAGCATGCCCCACCGCCGGTACCGGGCTTGGAAAGCCTTTAGAAGGCGTCAGAAGACATTTCAAAGCGGTCATGTTGAGAATGAAGGGGATTTGTGGTGTTACCTGGTTCAACATAGAACTCGATAGTTTCGCTGGGGCCCGAGTCATACAAGTCGATACTTTTTTCCGAAAGCCCAAAGCTCCCTTCACTTTCGTAATGCCAAATGTATTTCTTACTGTGACCATCTTGACTCTGTACATCGAGACTGTATATAGTTTCACTCTCTTTCTCGTCAACAGTTTCGTCTCCATCGGGATTACCGTTGTCAGCCTCGTCACTGCTGGTTGATTGATTGCTAAATCTGTACTCCTCACGATCACTCGCTTCATAGTCAACGGTTCCGACTTGAAGTGGATGAAGCGCAAAGAACGAACCCCCCTGACTGCAGCAGAACTCAAGTCTCGAATCTGGTTCAAGATCTAAATGGGCAGAAATACCCTCAAGTATAATGCCGCACGTTGAGCAGTTCATAGACGACTTGGTCAATATTTCCAGAGTAGTGACCAACACATCAGCGATCCAGCCCCAGTTGCGATTGTCAAGATTTCCGCATACTGGACAACCTGATTCGGCAGTTCGAAGGGCTGTCTTCGGGGGCAAGATATCCTCATACCGTCCAGTTGAGTCCGATCCGGAAACGGAGGAGGCTTCCCATGACGAAACATCGTCAGGATCATTTAGATCGGCATCCTCTGACTCCTTTGAGAAGTCCATCAAAGAGTCCCTTGAGCCACTTTCTGAAGCGCCTGGCTCAGAGTCCGTCGAAGAGTCGGCCGAGCTGCTTTCTGAAGGAAACGGACTCCCCGACTCTGAGTCTTGTCGTTGCCAAGGCCTGTCGGATGGTTCAATCTGGTCTTCGTAGTCTGCCATGTTGATGGAGATGATGGTTGGACGAACAGGAATAGCTTCGGAGATCCGCTAATCTGAGAGGTTGCCCCTATCGGAATCGTGGTTTCCTTGAAGTTGGGATGCTGATCCATGCGGCAGATGTCTCTTATCCAGGACAGAAAGAGGGGTAGGGACAAACTAAGCCCTCTTGATCCGACTGGCTCTGCACTACCCTTGTCTTTGCATGGTGACGAAAGAGCTGACCTATCATTTTTGCACGGCAGAGTCGTGAATAAGCATGAAGAAATTGTTTTTAGGCTCATCTTTCTCTCGATGTTTATCCTTGCAAGCCACTTCAGCACTCTGTGATATTAAAAGGGGCAGTGTCATTTCTATCAATCACGCCAAAGAACTTGTATATCAAGGTAGAAATGAGAACGTGGCTCTCATATCTGCTTCATAGAGGTGAGTTGACGCTATCATCGGAGGGTAAAACACCGGAACGGTGTTACTTTTCTGCAAAAAGGCCGCCAGTAGTCTTAGAAGGCGGCCGAGAATAGTCCTACTATCTCGTTCTTGTCCTGTCATGAACTACCAAAGTTCACACTTTTTCTCATCATCCAGATCAAAGAGATTCTGAACCAGGCAGTCAAGTCACTTTGATCAGTCCCATATTCCATTCTAGTGACAGCTGTGAAACCACGATGTGTTCTCATGTCCCATTAAACGCTGCCATTCTTTCGCACTTGAGCCATGTGGGAAGGTCAAATCTGTGGCAGAAGTTCCGAAGCTTGGGCATACCTCGGGGCTATTGTTGGTCACAGTTCCCTCCTCAAAGTCAAAGAAAGTGTTGGAGAGGACAAATCTCTCAACGTGGAAGATTCGGGATAAGACTCGATTCCATAAAAAACTGTAAACGGGTTGTTGAGAGCCTCGTCAAGGCAGCCATATGAGGCCAAACAATGAAAAGATAAACCTTATATGTGACATGCCAACTGTTCTATTCCCAAGAAAATATAAATACCCGGCACCCTCTTGTTCCTTTCATCTGCAAAAATCTTCTCGACACTACTTCGCAAGTTTTATTATCGAATCCTCACTGGTGTCAACAATTCAGCTTCACGACGATAAACCAACCACTCAAAAAGATAGACCTCCCTACCTTTCGACAGGCTACCTATAACCCATAAAACGATTTCACAGTGAGTCCTCGAGGTTTACGGGAACCGGACGGCCAATCTCTATTGCTTTCAGAACTTCACGCAGAACACCATACCAGTGGGACAATTCCTGGTTCCAAGGTACCGTCGTCCGGCTGTCGCGCTTTGAGAGAAAGTGGAAGGCTCACACGGGTTTATACAAAACGAGGTGAATATGGGCAACAATTCATCTTCCCAAGGGGCTGCTGCGTCATCAAAGACCCCTAAGCAAGCAATGATGGACGAGATGACAAACCTCATCCGTCAGAACCGTGTGCCTGAAATGGCATGGCTACTTCTACAAACCTGCCCTGGAGATTGGGACTGTGGTTGGGGTCCAATGGTGCGCAGCACGCTTATTCGTGCAATAAAAAGGGAGCTGCCAGTAGAGGAGCTCAGCGAGGTGGCTGCTACTATTTGTTTCCGGTGGGAGCTAGCACATTACGCTGATCACCTCGTCAATATTTTTGGTCTCCCGGTCCCAGGCGGAGAAAGCTGCATTCTTTGGGATTTTGGAAAATGGCGTTCGGAGTTGGCAAGTGGACAGCACAGGCATCACAGCTCTGTTTGGGAAATGGTGGTGCAAGGGGGGATAAAACCAAACTTGTTGGATCATGATGGGTATCCATTTGACAGGTTCCTCCACTATATGGTGGCTGCAGTTACCTTGACGAACCTTCCGGAGGGCCTGACCAGGTCTTTGGTTACCAGCTTGGTCGAATACACAGCTGGGGAGCAGGGATTCATACAACAACGAGCCCTGGCGAAACCTGCGACTTGAAAATTTGCCAGAAATTGGTTCAAAGAAATTAGAATGAAGACAAGACACCTGAGGTAGACCTGTTTCTAGGCACAGAAACAAATCAAAGAATTGCTTTCTTATCTTTCTAGACGTCCTAAGAAGATGACCGTCAGCTCCCGTCTGCTCGTAGAGACAGTCGAACCCTTCCTTAGCGGGCCAAGAAGGCCTTGGTTAGTTTCTCTACATCCTGGGTCCTCAATATCATGGCAATGTTCAGCTCAAATTTTACCGAAAGTTCCTATTCCAAATCCACTTGGATCTTAGGGTGTGTAAACATAGGTTTGACGACACTGCCCCCAGACATTGTGCCCCGACTCAGGGGATTCGCAGCCACTTTCAACAACGCTGGTGAGAGCATCCACATGGGGAACCTTGTCTATCTGTTCCCTTAAACCCCTTTCATCGCGCTCGAAGCCGTCTTACTCTCCTCATTCGTCAGATGATCCAGGAAGCTGACATGAAAGATACCACCTGTGTGTCTTCTTCTTATCCTACCTTATCTTTAGGCTATTGTTAAACTGGCATGTTCAGAAGCTCAATTCATCGCTTGAGAATCATCTAAGCGTCTGGCTAGCCACTTGTGACACTCCCACTGTCTAGATTTAGGATATGTGGGATAATTACCAATAAACTCGGAGACGAAATTCAAGCATACCAAATTCCATTTCCGTTTCTAGAGCTGAATTCTTGCCGCTTCAGACTAACTGTTACTGAGCGAGGGTTAAGAATTCCCGACCTTAAACTGCGACCAATAGTTGTCTGATTGCTTCCTCAGAGGATGATTGACCCATCCTTCCTCTACACCCTCAGCCGAGCGCCAGTTCAAACGCGACCGCCAATAGTCACCTTTGACCGCGGCCTAACCATCCCTAAAGATCCCTCTTGATCTCAGCCCTTAACGATGGGTCGCTCATGGTGAGACGATAGACAGACGCAACTTCACGTCAGCACGCACTTATTCTGCTGTGCAAGCCACCAGTTTCATCCATTGGTTGACTCACCATGAAAACGTAAGCTGAACCTCAGCTGCCAAGACTGCTCAGACGACGTCTAGCCATGTATAAATTTGTCCTGCCCTCGAGCAGTGTCTCACGCCCCCGCATCTTCCGCAGGCTATCTCTGGCAACTCTTGACTGCGGTAACCAATGGCCCAGGTCGTCACCACTACACAGCCGACCGAGGGCGATCATGGCCTCGACACTACCGGGCTATGTCTTCTCTCGTTGGATGGGGGCGGCGTGCGAGGCTTGGCAAGCCTCTATGTCCTTCGCGGCATCATGGATCGACTAAATCATGAACGCGAGAACCGTGGACTGCCTCACGTCAAGCCCTGCGACATTTTCGATCTTATTGGAGGGACAAGCACGGGTGGGTGAGTCGAGAACTTTCTCTTGGTGGGAAGCAGACTCATGCTTATCTACAGGTTGATTGCCATCATGCTTGGGCGGTTAGAAATGGATGTTGACGAATGCATCTCGACATATTCCGATCTGATTGCAGAGGTGTTTTCCGAAAAGAAACACTGGCTTCCGTTCAACCTCCTTGTCACAGTCCAGTCCCGCTTTGACTCCAAGAAGCTAAAGGCCGCTGTCGAGAAGGTCATCCGCGACCGGGGTCTCGATCCTTCGGAACAGCTCGACAACGGACAAGAGCGAGGTTGCAAAGTGTAGGTGTCTGAGCTGAAGCTTTATGTTCCAAGTCTCACCAACTCTACTTAGTTTCGTGTGTGCTACGTCCAAGGATCTGTACCACATCAAACGCCTGAGAAGCTACAAGCTGCCTGGTAAGAAGGATGAGCCCGTCACGATTATCCAAGCTGCCCTGGCTACCTCAGCTGCGACGACCTTTTTTGATCCCGTACTCATCGGAACCTGCGAGTACGCTGATGGCGCTCTTGGAGCAAACAACCCGGTTGACGAGGTCGAGGCAGAAGCTGCAGACCTCTGGTGCCCCGAGACTGCGGACCTTCAATCACTGGTCAAGTGTTTCCTGTCTGTAGGAACGGGTAACCCTGGAGAAAAGCCAGTTGGAGACCGTGTCGATCAGTTGGCAAGCACCTTGACCAGCATCACCACAGAGACGGAGAAAACAGCCATCAAGTTTCTTGGGCGATGGAGGCACGCATACGAATTAAAGCGGTACTTCCGGTTCAACGTTCAACAAGGGCTCCAGGATGTCGGCTTGGAGGAGTACAAGAAGCAGCCTGTGATACAGAGGGCGTCAGAGATGTACTTGGATCATTATGAACAGGTTTCAAAGGTCAAGGAATGTGTTGGGAACCTGGCCGGGAAGCAGAGTGTGTACCATGAAGACTTCTCTTAGTGCGCCGTAGTTGATATTGACTGCCATCTACAGATCCGGCTAGTCCTGAATTACAAGTCTCTTTATTCACCGCTCTGCTTCTTCACGAGGCAGATGAATTCATTCGGGACGAGTGTTACGGTCGAGGCCAACTCAACATAGAACGACTTTCTCGCCAACTGGTTCCAATGGAGCAGTGCTACATCAACCTCGGCATTATTCATCAACTGGGCGAAAGACCCATCGATCCTCCAAGGCCCCAAACCTCGGAATTTTCTCTTCAAAAGCGACTCAAAGTCGAGGGTCCGATCGAAGGCCATAGAATCGAGTTGCCTGCCCTCTTCGATCCGCGGCGCACGCGAAGCGGCGACCTGAAAAGCCCACGCAGAATCTTCATTCGGGGACGGGCCGGGGTGGGAAAGTCAACTTTGTGCAAGAAGATTGTCCATGGCTTCTTGAACGACAGGCTCTGGGGTACCTTGTTTGATCATGTCCTCTGGATACCGCTCCGGAACTTGAGAGCCCGGGAGAACAGGGATCGTTACGATTTGACAGAGCTGTTTCGCGACGAATTCTTTTCTCAGCACTCAAAACGAGATGCTCTAGCCAAGGCATTGCGGAATACTTGTGACAAGGCCGGTGGCGGCAACAGCCTGTTTGTTCTGGACGGCCTAGACGAGATTTGGCAAGATCTTGCCCCTGACAGCGACCTATCCCGATTTGTCCACTACTTGTTGAACTGCCCCAACGTCATTGTCACGTCTCGCCCTTCGGCCGTTCTTCCATTGCATGTGGATTCATTCGACCTCGAGCTAGAAACCATTGGGTTTCGCCCGGAGCAAGTCCTCGAATACGTCAGAAAGGTTGAACCCACTCGAGCTGAGGAGATTCAGTCGTTCCTCGATGCGCACCCCCTTATCCAAGGCCTTGTCCGAATCCCCATCCAGCTAGACGCGCTATGCTATGCATGGGATGATGTCCTCGAGGATATTCCTGACACCATGAGCGACCTTTACAGGATCATCGAAAACGGCCTTTGGAGGAAAGATTTGGGTCGACTCCGGAAAAAGGTTGAGGGTCGACTCGTCAATGAAAAGCAGCGTCTTTATAAGACTCAAGTCAAAAAGCTTGTCGGGGACGAACTTCGCTTTGTTGAGTCCATAGCTTTCACAGGGCTCTACAACGATATTATCGTCTTCGACAATCGGTTCCGGGATCTTGTGGCAGAGCATTTCGATCCGCCCCCCGGTATGCTAGATGACTTTCTCCTCAAGATTTCATATCTACGGGCATCAGACAACAGAAAAGGGGAACAGAACCAGACTTATCACTTTCTACACCTGACTTTTCAAGAGTACTTTGCAGCTCGGTACTTTGTGCGCCAGTGGACCGAGAACGGCACAATGATCTGCCTCAAGATGTCTGAGCGGAGGCCGCGAATGATGGACGCCCATTCGTTCCTTCGAGAATACAAATACTCGGCACGGTACAACATCATGTGGCGCTTTGTAGCTGGACTATTGAGGGCTGAATGCAATGACCAGGGAGATCACATCGTCCGCTTCTTCAACGAGCTCCAGGAGGAGCCGGTGGATCTTTTGGGCCCGGCTCACGAAAGACTTATCACGCACTGCTTGAACGAGATCTCCCTGTCAGAAACGGCACCTGCCATCGTTTCACTTCGAAACGCCCTGGAGCAACACCTGTCAAAATGGCTGGTCTTCCAGTGCACGCGACCAAGATCATGGTTCCCAATTCAGGGAACCATCACCCTCGCCAGCGAGATGGAATTCCCTCTCCCATCGCTTCTCGCCGCTCTTCGTGAAGAGGGAGATGAATTCAGAAGGACTCTTCTCCTCTCGATGCCCCCGGAGAGGGGAGTCGCACCGCCAGTAGTGAAGGCCATCACCAGCTGGATATCCGTCGACATAAGCGGGCACTTGGCCCATACTCTCGTCAACTATTTCCTCAGATCAGGCGAGGTATTTCCAGCTGACGTGCTTCAAGACGTGGCCAAGTGGCTTTTGTCACAAGACACAGAACTCAGGCGGGCTGGGTTTGCTGCCCTGGTGGATCGAAAGCTGCTACCGGACACTCGCTTACCCGAGCCCGTCCTCGATATCTTGGCAGAGCATCTGAAGCTCCAGGATGGGTATGCTCAGGACTCTGCGGTCGACATTCTTGGGGGCCAAGTGCGAACCCTACCTGACGAATTCCTCGGTCGTCTAGTCGATCTTCTCCACGGCGAGAACCGCTGTGTCCGGTTCAACGTCCACCACATACTTAATCGTCATACGGATCTTCCGGAGTCTGTTCTTGCATCCCTGGCGGATCATCTGTCACCAGAGCGGCCCAAAGTTAGGTTTGTTGCACTGGATCTCTTCAGCCGCCAGACTAACTTGCAACCGTGGGCTCTGGACCGAGTCGGCGCAACCCTTGGAGTGCAGCTCTCCGACGTCACCGACATTGCTCAGCACATTGGCCATCTGTATGGTCTAAGAGAGTGGCGCCATGACGAGGTGCAGCACTTTCCTGGCCTTGCCTATGACAGTGAAAGGGGAGGCAGGCCAGACGCGCATCGTTTGGAGCTAATGGACGAGATAGACTTGGCAGAACTTGATGAACATGTCAAGCGCCTGATGCCAAACATCACGAGTCTTCGGAAAGGAATAGTGGTCGAGAAGTTTGTGGGGGTGATGAAAGAAAGTTTTGTCAATCATCTTGCTTGGTACATCCAGGACAAAACACTTCATGTGGAATCATACAAGGGGATACATCATTGTGCGCTGGAACAGCCAAGCTCCTTCCGGGCGCTCATTAAGCAGGCGCAACGAGACTTGGGTATTCCCCAACTAAGGAGTCGTACCTAGGTAGTTAAACAGGTAAACCGAACGGCGCAATATCATGCTATTCTGCTTGTTTATTACACTACTGTAAGGGGTTACCGTCTAAATCGCACGTCCCAGGGATGCGAAATCTAAGTTATCTAGGCCGGCTTAAGACGATAGGACCCTTAAGGCTGATCTGTTGTTATTATCCTAGCCAGTCTGTGCCAAGTTCGTATCCTTAGAAGGCTCTTGGGAGAAAAGTATTAAATGGCGCATGGCTGCAGCCTTTTTGGTGGTGGAAGCGGCCCGTGTCGCTACTTTGACAGCAGTCTTCGGTGGCTAGTTAAGATGATGCAGACATACCTGGTGAATCTCATTATGTCGGTGACGGTGCCGTGATTACGCTCTGGGGATTAGCAGTGTGGAATACCATCAGATCGAGCTTGTCGGATAAGCCCTCTGTACCTTTCTCCTCTCAATCATCGATGTTTCCATATCCACTAGCATAGAGAGTAGAAGCCACACCCTTCAACGGCTTCTGCCATCCAACCATACCTGTGTGCCTCGGCCTCTCTTTGTTAAGTTAGGTAGCGTCTTTACCTTCGCAACCAGCGGCGAATTCCCCGTACCCGGGATCAACAAAGGCGGCGCTTCTAGGTGTTCCCAGCCTCGATTTCGGCGTGACTTTGAAATGGGTTCTAAAGCTGAATGTATACAGCCGTAGTGTAATAGTGGTGGCTGGCTCCGAAGGTGCGATGCTGCAGGGTATTCGTCAGGCAAGTCGTCAGGTTGTCTAGGTCATGCGAACAGCTCTTGAATGGCAATTTCTGAGGTTATGAATAAGGAGTGAGATCAAAGTTCAAGCTTCCTGGTAAACGCGACAATGGCCTTGAGGGCAACAGTTGTCGCGTGGCACGTGCGTAGTCACGTGTTACCCGAGCTGCCCTTCATCCAGGTTTAAGCAACCCCAGGCTTTGGTGCTTTCGCGATAAGTATAAGATCCCGTATGCTCCAGAATACCAGGTCATCATCAATTGCAAACACCTATTAGGGGGTAAAGTGTCAAAATTAGGCGTCGACAAGGCGGAAACGGTCACAAGGCGGGCAGAGTTCATCAATTGCGCCTTTGAAGCGAAGAACAAAAAAGTGCAGAACAATCAAGCAGTCTCTATTGCTATTCATCAATGCCATGGTATATATACACTAAATCCACATTCAAATCCACGCTTACAGCCTAGCAGAAGCACTTCCACCCGAGCAGCAGCTCTTACCACCAAAAGCCAGCTGGCTGACCTTGTCAGTCTGGTCCAGCGCGCCCTTCTTCTCAGCCACCTGGGTGGGGGTGATGGAGTAGCTGGGCGGCACGTCCATGCAGGGGTTGTTGGTGAAGAAGTTGCGAGGCCGCAGGAGCAGGGTCATGGGCTCGACGGGCATGATGGGGAAGTCCTCGGGGGCGGGGATGTGTGTCACACCGAATGTGTGCCAGAGGACGATGTCGGTGTTTTCGGTAGACTCGTTGTTGTTGGCCATCCACTGAGGGAGACCCATTGAGGGCTCGCCAGAGGTCTGAGGGACGTGGCGACCAGCAGCCCAGAGCTCATCATCACGGTCTAGAATGGTCAGTATGCGCATAGATCGTTGTGAGTGAAGGTGACTTACAAGGAGTGACGTGCACGGCGTGGCGGGCAAAGCCAGCACGCTTCCACACCAAGCTACCAGGCTTGGGCAGCAGACCAGGAACCTCTCTGCTCACAAGCTTATAAGAGACAGGCTTCTTGCTGTAAGGGTGGAGCTTGGACTCGTTGACCATCTCCCATGTACGGCTCGTGGCGCCGTTGTAGTCAGTCTTGGCTTCGCCGCTGGTGCGAAGCTTGGTCTTCTTGGCGTAGAAAGCATTGCCGTAGAAGTTCTCGGGGCTGCCAACAGGAGCATCACTGGGGACTGTGTCGACCATGTTGACAGTGTTGTTTGTTCCGTCAATCATGGGGTTGATGCGGAGACAGAAGAGATGCTGATGGTTGTGCGCGTTGACCTGGGGGTATACCTCAGTGCCCCAAGGACCAGCATCCTCACCAGGGTTGAGAGAGTAGGTGTTGAGGATACCAGTGAGCTTGATCTCAGGCTGGATGGTACCGTCCTGGTGGAAGACCCATTGGCAAGCATACTCGTAGTTGGCGGCAGTGAAGATCTGCTGCACGATGAGCTTGCGGGCACGGGTGACGGTGACAGAGTCATCTCTGAAGTCGGTGTGCTTGAAGAGAATGCCGTTGTCTTCCTCGTGGATGCAGATGGCGTTCTTAATGGTGCGGATAGAGCCATCGCGGGTAGCAAAGTCGGCATCGAGGTAGTGAATGACACCCTTGCAGTCGCAGCCGAGAGCAAGAGAGTTGGTCAGATAACCAGCACCGTATTCACCGAGATCAAAGGCGTGCTTGCGGTGGTGAGGGTGCTCGGGGTTGCCATAAGGCACAACCATCTCAGAGAGCGAAAGACGGTAGAAGACGGGACGCTCATGGCCCTTGTCGTTGAAGGTGATGTGGTTGAGAACGATACCCTCCTTGTAGTTGAAGCCAATGTGGAACTTCCAGTTCTGCCATGACAGCACACGGCCGTTCATGGTGAAGGAAACACCCTCAGGCTGGGTGATGTTGATAGGCTTGATGTCCTTTCGGTAACCACCAGCAGCCTCGATAGCACGGGGGATGTAGTCAATGGCCTTCTGCTGGCTGAGAGGACGTCGGACCTTGGGGATGTCGATGTGGATGATAGCCTTCTTAGCGCCGTCGAAGATCGGGCAGAAGTCGAGAGGATACTGGTACTGGAAGGTATCCGGGTCGGGGCGGTAGTACATGAGGGCCTGCTGGAGGCGAACAGAGTTGCCGAAGCGCTCATCGTAGCCAATGGTCCAAGGATCGCAGTAGACCTTGTGCATGTCGGAAGCGGGAATGCCAGAGATCTCGCATTGCTTGATGACCTCGGGGTCCTTTCGCATGATGATCTCGACCTGGTTGAGCTCCTCGGGGGTGATCTATCCATGTTAGACAAGGCTGTTGAAGAATGCGACAGTACTTACAATAGGCTGAAGACCATCCAGCTTCTCCCACTTGGTCACCTTCTTGGCCTTGAGATCAACAAGACCATCGTAGACCTTGCCATCAGGAAGAATGACGACAACATCAGCAACTCGGGCAGGGCGGTTGCTGTCGGAAGGATGCTCGAGCCATCGAAGCATCTCAGCCTTGCGAGGCTCGTGCAAAGAGACGACGTTGAAGTAGCATGGTCCAGAGTGGTACTTCTTGACAATGTCGACGGAAGCCGAGATCTCATCGGCAGAGAGAGGATCGAAAGGGTGAGGGAGTACCATGGCTGCTGCTGTTGTCTGAGCTGTGATGATGTGTCTGGGCAAGATCAGCAAAGAAGCAGACACACGGCTCCCTGATATACTTTTCAGCCATGCCTCCTCACGAGGAGGTCAAGCCTCAAGTGGTGGCTCGTCTGGGAAGCCATAACGTCGATACCGACTCTTTTTTCCTTATCGGGCTTATCTGGTCAGGAACTTGGGAAAGCAAACATTACGGCAACAGGACAAGGCCAGAGAGACAGACGGCACTTGTCGTGTGGCTACCTGATGGGGACTAGCCTGCGGGGGACACTGCTTGATCGCGGGGTATGAGCCGCACGGATAGATAAACCGAATTGGTCTCTAGCGGGCTGATAAGAGGTTGGAGGCTGAGGAAGTGTGTGGTGATGGGTGAGATGGCTGGATAGTGGCGGTTGAGCCCCCGCTGCCATGCATCTCGTGACGGACAAGATAGCCGGTTCTCATTGATCAATTGATTCGTGTCTGACCCTCCAAGGGACCAATCGAGGGTCATGTGGTGGCGGGGCCGAGAATCTTGGACTCTCATGAATTTGTTCAAAAGAGGCATCGATACCCTTTAGCTCACCAGGTCGCGTAAGACGAGTCGATTGACTGTATCAGTGAAAGTGTCGATTGATGACTGACAATGGTTTGACTCTGCTCATCTAGTAATTATCTGCGAAGGCCCTGGCTCTGTTATCCATACCACGTCTCCCTCCTCTGACGGAGGTCGCCTCCTCGTCCCGTCGCTGTTGAACGGACTGTCCTTTTCTTTTTCCTCGACTTCTTCATTCCTCGGCTGCAAGGAAGAGCTCGGCTTCGTCCCCAGCAGCTCCGTCGGGTATGACTTCCGAAATCCCCAGCGCAGCCAGAGCTTGACTCTTGTCCCGACCCTCAACCTCTTCCATCGGATCCGGAGCTCAGATTGATCGGTATCGCCTCTTGCGGGCGCATACCTCACAAACAAGAGCAGAAGCGGGAAAATGAGGATCCAGCAGATTGTGCCCACCCTCAGGGCTCCCCTCCCCACCATCATCCTCCGAAACCAGAACCACGACTCGACGAAGCCGAGAAGGAACAGACTCGGAAAGACGACGGCGAGAGCAATAACCCACGGCTTGACTGAAGACTTCCCGTTCAGCCAGTCGTTGACGGGGTCATCACGACTCGTCCCGGGCTCGAGATTGCCCCAGTACGAGTCATCTGTGGCCGTCGGATTACGGCAGTCGGCCAGGTAATACGTGGCGAGCCAATCAGACGTCGCGTCTGCGGGATTTATCCGCACTGCTCCGTCAGAGAGGTACGCCGTGACCTGAGTGTAGACGGCTCCGTTGTTGTGTGTGCCTGTTCTGCTGGCGAGGCTGGTTGGAGAGAACTGAGATTGGACTTCAGTCGGGATGATGAGTCTCGTATTGGTCGAGACCGTGAATGGCGTCGGACAGGATGCAGGCGCGGTGTAGACGATGTTTTGGTAGTAGTACGTGAAGGGACCGTCCAGGTTGACTCCGCTCGTTGTGAGTAGGATGTCTGTCGAGGCGAATTCTCCGGGTTCAAAGTATCGCTGGACAATCTCAAGGCCATTATAGCTTCTCGTGGATGTCGTCTCTGAGATGGCTTCACCGGTAGGCGCGACGACAGGTCTGAGCGGCAAAGTCGAGGTCCTAGTAAAGGTCTCACCCGTTGTCTTTGAGATGACATAGTTGGACGTGACGGTGAATTGAGCAGCTGCAGTTGTCGCCAGCCACAGAGCGACATACGCTCTGATTGAGAAAGCCATTCTCATTAACGATGCATATTGAGAAATGAGGGCGTCTCACGTATGAATACCCTCTTAAGGCACAACATTCCGCATTCAATTCCGCGATCGGTATGAGGATCCACCAAGCCCAAGGCATTCAGCTTCGTTTTCGTTTCATGATAATTCCGCCTTGCGAGTTAGACAATGCACGTCCATGTTTCTCGGGCGAGACGTGAAAACATAGCCACCCTTGGCATGCGCTGTTGAGCAAATGTGTTGGTGTAGGGTAACACCGTGATGGTGAGATGACGAGAATGTTTCACCAAGTCAAAGTCAAGGAACAGGTCATGATGTCTTCATATTTTATTCAGCTCAGCAAATCGTACACACACTAACAGTTATTTCCTTTTTTACGCCTATTACCTTGACGCGTTGTTTGTAGCTTGCACAAGACGATCTAGTTCCTCTCCTTCTAACAACTCCAAACCTTCCCGCACCAAGGAAATGCCACATATGCTAACAAAAAGGAAACACAAACTAGTTGAAATCGAACATCGCACTCTATTATCGTACTAAGGATTCTCGCTCCTTTCATTTACACTCTGACCAGAAGGTCCAAGACCACCAACGCTAGCCGCCACGATACCAGGCATGCCCACGACAGACATCATGGGCGAAATAGGTGGCCTGTTGGAAGATCGCGAAGATCCTCTCCTGCTCCTGACCTTGCTTCTAGAGCGAGACTCGGAACGATGACGGTGAAGAAGCATCAGCTCACGAGACTTGGCCATGGCATCGCTGAACGCAGCCATACGTCCACCACGGACCTTCTTCAAGAACTCGAGATCATCGCGGATACCAAACAGCGCATCACCCAGGTCGTAGTCTTGAGGGTTTGTAGGAGTCTCGTCGCCATCCTCAGGCGACTTCTTCTTCCTCCGCAGACGAAGCCACTTGGGCCACAGCTTGACCAAAACATCCACAATAGCCTGGAACCAACGATCGGGGAAGAGACGGATGAGCACACCGATAGGAATAGAGAAGAAACCCAGGACGACAGAGATGCCCCACTGGGGACCATTGAGGCGGGTCACCACAAAGGCGTCGCCTCCAACGTATATAATGATGAGCTGACCGCCAACCATGATGGACATCATGAGCATGAAGAGGTGGTTGCGGTGTAGGCCCTCAAAGATGTTGAGACGGTTGTCGATGCGTCTGCTGTTGACGAGCTTAAAGATTTGCATAAACACAAAGACGTTGAAGATGAGGGTTCGCAGTTCCTTCTCGGGGTAGTCAAGGAACCTGGGGCCTGCGAACCAGAGGACGAAGCACACGATGAGCTGGTAGATGGACTGGCCGATGATCATCTTCCACATTGTGATGGTGATGAGAGGCGCAGTACGGGGTTCAGGCTCACGGTGGAGAAGACTTCCGGTAGGGGGATCTGTGGCGAGGGCGAGAGCAGCAAAGGTGTCCATGATGAGGTTGACCCAGAGAAGCTGCACGGCGTTGAGGACCGATGTCTCCTCGTCATCCGAGACGGCGGAAATAAAAGTGATGAAGACGGCAGTGATGTTGACCGTGAGCTGGAACTGGAGGAACTTCTTGACAGAGTCGTTGATGGCACGTCCCCAGGCAAGAGCCTTGACGATGGAGGAGAAGTTGTCGTCCATGAGGATAATATCCGAAGCTTCCTTTGCGACTTCAGTTCCGGTGATACCCATCGAGAAACCGACGTCAGCAGCCTTGAGAGCTGGCGCATCATTTGTGCCGTCACCAGTAACAGCAACAATCTGACCCTGAGCTCGAAGAGCCTTGACGAGAATACGCTTATCCTCGGGACTAGAACGAGCGAGGATGTGAAGGCCCTTGACGACCTCGGCGCGTTCTCGCTCATCGAGCTTACGGAACTCGGAACCTTCCATGACAGCGTTCTTCTCCTTGACGTTTTCATCGGTAAGGATACCACATTCGCGTCCAATAGCTCTGGCAGTCTCGACGTTGTCACCAGTGACCATCTTGACAGAGACTGAGGCGGTAGCACAATCTTTAACAGCTTCGGGCACACCCCTTCGAACGGGATCCTGAATACCGACGACACCCATCCATGTCAAGTTGTTGACAAGATCCGTGAGGTCAATCTCCTTGGGACCCTCATCCTCGTTACCCAAGCTAGGGCTCAAACTCAGAACAGGCGGCCATGACTCAAAGTCACGGTACGCAAGAGCCAGAGTTCGCAGAGAGTTGGTAGCATACGCAAAGATCACGTCCCTGATCTCCTCCTTGTGCGAATCCGAGAGCGTTTCCGTGCTAGGGGCCTTGGTCGGATCACCAAGAATAGTCGTGCATTGCGCGAGAACAATCTCGGAGGCACCCTTGATGAAGAGACGGTACTTGGGCTTATCCTTGGTCTGTCCGGGCACTTCGACGACGGCACCCATGCACTTGCGCTGAGAGTTGAAAGGGAAGAGGCGTGTAACAGGATGGTTGGATCGTTCGACAGCCAGAGGACCGAGTCCGAGACATCGACGAGCCCAGTCCAGCAAGGCCGTCTCAGTCTTTGTACCCACAAAGCTCTGCTTACCATTCTCCTCGGCCTCGAAAGCTGTAGTGTTGACAGTAATGGCCGTCTTGAGGAACGTCTGATACTCGGGGTTAAGCTTGGATGAGAGCTGGTTGAGAGAGATCAATTCCGTTCCTTGAGCCTCGTCCTTCTTTGCGCCCGAGCCGCTGTCTTGCTCAAAGTTGGATTCGCCGAATACCAGTTGACCTTTCTTGCCCAGCGAACCAGCAACGACCGTCATGACGTTCTCAGTCAGGGTACCAGTCTTGTCGGAGCAAATAACAGTGGCGTTTCCCATGGTCTCGCAAGACTGAAGATGTCGTACCAGGTTGTTCTCCTTGGTCATCTTCTTGGTGGCGAAAGCAAGAGATAGCGTCACGGCGAGGGGAAGTCCTTCGGGAACTGCAACAACGATGATGGTGATGGAGGTGATTAGGATTCGGAGAAAGCTCTGGCCCTTTTCTTCGCTGGGGTCGTCGTTCTTGGGGAGTCGGACCAGAAACTCGATGAGAAGGACAAAGAAGAGGAGCAGACCAGCGGCACTGCCAAGCTTTGCAATGTAACCTAGAAAAATTAGCGATGGACTCGTTACTCGGTCAAGTAGACTTACCAGCCAGAAGATTGAGCTTGGCCTGCAATGGGGTCAATCCTGGGTCGTCGCGCAGAGACATCATAGTCTTTCCATGGCTAGACTGTTGTCCAACCGCCGTTACCAGAAACGTTCCAACTCCATCAAGAACCTTGGCGCCCGAGATGATAAAGGGATCAAGCTTCTTAAGCTTGGGCGAATCCTCGTGCAAGAGCGCATGAAGAACAGCATCCGCAGGAACTTTTTTAATGAGATCCGATTCTCCAGTCGCTGAAGACTCGTCGCAGCTGAGATTGTGTCCGCCGATGAATACACCGTCCACGGGGATAACATCGCCAGGCTCGAGAAGCATGACGTCTCCTACTAAGACATCGTGGATCGAGATGGACATGGGTTTGCCCGATCGCGTCACCTTGACGAGACGATCCTCCTTCTTCTGGTTCAGCTTACGAAACTGTCGTTCCTTTTGCCAATCGTTAAGAGCACCAACAACGACGACAATCGTAATGGCGACAATGATGGCGACACCTTCCACCCATTCAATCTTGGCGCCTTCATGATGAGTAACTCCAAATGTCTGGTATAGACCCAGGGCGAGCGATACGACAGCAGCGATGCTCAGAAGAATAAGGACGCGATCCTGCAGCGCGATCCAAGCAAGTTCAAGCAGCGACTTGGACTTCGGCTCCGGTAACCGATTAGGCCCGTAGACTCTTGTTCTGTCGACAAACCCATCCTTCTTCCCATGCGAGTCTGGCTGACTAGGCTGCGTGTCGCTATGTTTAGGCGTCTTGGGAGAGTACTCTGACGGGCTGGTCGCTGCAGTCGCGTCCTCAAAGGACACCGAGTCCGAGAGCTTCCCCTCGTCAAGACTCAGGCCCGCGCGACTATCAGTTCGCAGGCCCTTTTCGAGGCCGGGGAGTCCGCCGAGCGCCGCAAAGGCCGACAGGTTCTTTGGGTTGATGAGCTTGGAGAGGTGGCCAGGGGAAAAGGCAAAAGGGTTGTCTTCGACATTGTAGAGGTGTTCCTCGCCCGGGTCGGCCTTGAGGATCTCGTTGATGTCGCCCTTCTGAGCCTGTCGGAAGACGTGGATGTCGCGGTCGTGGTCAGACCCGACCTTGGTGGTGGGCGAGGAGGACCACGATTCGGACCTCGACTTGGACGGGGGCACGGCCAGGGTGTTTGCGTCGTCGAGGGGGGAAGAGATTACAGAGGCTGGATTGCCTATTCGTGAGAGCAGAGTGTCAGTATTGACCGAGTGAATTCCCGCGGGCTATCGCACTGGAGCATTACCGGCATCATCGTTTCCAGCGTCAATTGCAGCAGTGTCTACCGTGATGGTGGGCGCGCGAGGGCGCCCTGCCGGCTGGGGAGCGCTGGAGTCCATGTGAGCATCTGGCGGGTGAACCTTTCAGGTCATGGGTATGAGATGCAGTGTCTGAAGATGTGAGAGAAGAGGAGAGGAGAAGAGATCAGAGCAGAGCCTGGGGGGGCCACGAGAGAGGAAGACGACCACTGTAAATTGCACATTGACAGGCGATAACGTCAGAACACCGAATCACACCATGAGAACCTGGCCTGAGGACGTGCTTGGGAAAAACAAGAGCAGAAAAAGTGCAAAATACACAGCCACAGCCACGTCGGACAGTCGCCTACTTAGAGCGCTGCCAAGTTTCTCGGCGCACGACGTGATTGGCGTCTCACGGGGACTCAATCAATTCTGGTTTCTGGGAGAGCAGATCACGGCGTGGACCGTGAGGGGTGGTCCAATATCTTGGCAGAAAGGTCTGTTTTCTCCTACTCTACCGGGGCGAGTTTGTGCTGATTGCCTTGGATACTTTGCCGTCATGGCTACAGCCTAACTGAGGCATATAACGCGATGTCCCCACGGGTAAGCACCGCATCTGCAAGGTTCTCTCAACTGTTGTTTACGACATCATCTACACTCTCAAAAAACAATCACTGCATCTCAAATGGCACGTTCCAGTGGCAATAATCCTTGGTCATTCGCCCTTGGTGGCCATACCGCCAAGACCAATCACTCCAGCGACCTTGGCCAAGACCCAGGAGAGACAATGTCAAGCCCGTGGGTCCCGCCACTTCTTTTAAGCTTATTATGTCTCCTCAGGCGCTAGATGGAAGTACCTAACAGGTTGGTCCTCAAATTCATCTTGTCTCTGGGTCGCACATGACGGCCTGATACGCGACACGAGACGGGGCGGAGCTTTGGGCAATCACAATCTCTTTTGTCTGTCTCTCTTTGCTCTCACGGGCAACTGAGACACGACACTCGTGCTTCTCGTCTCCTCACGCTAAACCAGCACAGCCTCCCTTGGTATGTCGGTGACGCGGCGTGATTAGCTCCAGGTCCCACAATGTGCAGCTTTGTCAGTTGCAGGGCGCCAGTGACATTCAACGTTTCGTATTGGTAGAACGGGAGCCGCCCAATTCGTTACCCGTTATTCATCATCTGTAATTTCACATCATGTCGAGCAACCTTGTTATCCGACCCGCAACACGCCAAGGTATGTACAGTAGAAGCCATCAAAACTTCCGACACACTCATGTAATTCCAAGATGTCCCGATTATCCTCGGCATGATGCGTGCAACTGCCGCTGAGCAGTGTGCTGCCTCAAACGTGAAAGCAACCGAGCAGGACCTCCTCGACAACATCGACTTTGGAGACTCAGATATGTCCAATCCACGTGGCCGTTTCACCAAGATCATCCTCGCCGTGGCACCAGAGGGCATCGCCGGCATGGCAACTTACTTCCTCACGTTTGCAGCCTGGCTTGGCCGATCGGGAGTCTGCCTGGAAGATCTCTACGTGGCCCCAGAGTACCGCCGCAGGGGCTACGCGCGGGATCTCATCCAGGCCATCGCAAAGGAGGCCAATGAGCTGGGGTGCTCACGGATGGAGTGGCAGTGCTACAAGGATAACCACCGGGCTCTGCAGTTCTATCAGAGCCTCGGGGCAAAGGTCATGGATCCGATAGCCTACCTCCGTCTCGACAAGGAGGACATGGAGAAGCTGGCGGATGAAAAGACAGCTTCCTTCCTGAACTAGCTCTAGTGGCTGTCGGTCCCCTGCCGTTTATTAATTAAGCTTATTTCCCACATCTTGATGCTGCACATCAAGGCCCATGTCTATGGCGTGACGTCATTGGCCATGTTTGCAAACAGCATGTTTACATCCATGACAAGGACCACCAGCGGACAATGCAAAACGCCGAGGGCGGAAGGACATGTCCATAAAACAAGCTTTGATCTGACGTGTTTGTGAGGCGGAGCAGAGGCTGTGTTTTGCAAGGGGCAAAATTACTGGATGAGGAAATCCGTGCGACGGATGGACAAGTCCGGGAGTTGCGGAAAGGGGCAGGTCAACTCAAGTGCGACAGAACATGAGATTCACAAAAGTGTTTCGTGTTAGTTTGAGGCAGTGCTCGATATTCGGTGAGTATTGAGTTTTGATTCCATCACAGGATGTTCAAATCCCTCATGGTAGAGTTTATAAGCCTGTGCCGGATGTCCGTGATGATCGTCATCATCTTGTGATTGTAATAAAACTCTTCATTTCACGAGACAGCATAGCCACTCGGCGAACTCATGGGATGTATCCATCAGCTTATCGGTCTCACTCTCTAGCTGGTGTATGATACCCTAGAGACTGTCCAAGTGTGACATGAGCTCGAACAAATTCAAGTCAACCTCATGTGCTTTCAACTCCGGTTCTTCTTTCGAGTGAGGTATTGAACTCAAATTCTACATGCTTAGTATTGTTCGGCTATTTCGGAGTAGATATGCTGTTCATTTGGATGAATGCAAGTGCCAGTCCTTACTGTTGAGCCGTCAGTCTGTGTGACTGCCTGAGGTGAATGTATTCTTTACTCACCACGATTGTCGATCTTCATTTTCGATAGACCCCATGAGAGCTAGTTAGGGTACCTACATGGAACGGCATCTAGGATATAATGACAATACTCGACGTCGGTAGGTACATGAAAGAATGCGCCGCTTACTAACCGGCCACAGGTTGATATTGCCACTCAATGAGAAGCTTCACATAAGCAAACTGACAGAATACTCACTTTCTAAAAGTATTATTCGTCTATAATGCATCTCGGTACAGTTTTATCTATACATATGGTACAAGCCCCTACTCCTTGACCGCATCCTCAGCCACCTTGACCTCAGGAGCAGGTCCCCTCCTCAACCAAGGCACCCTCCCCGTAGCCGGATCCATAATACAAGCAAAATGCGTAAACCCGTTCGAAATCCTCTTATCCATCATCCACTCCCGCAGAGTCTCCTGCTTGACAGAGCTCTTGTTGTCATCCACGACGACAGCCTCATCATCGCTCGAAGCTTCCGTGCTGCAGTGGTCACTCCACTTGTCGCTGATTACGTCCATGCGGTCGTTGGAATCTCGGAGCCAGAGTTCAGGATGGGGAGTTACTGGTTCGGAGCGTAGTTCTGTGCCGCATCTTGTGGCATCGCACGAGTCGTGGTTTGTCTGTACGATGAAGCGGTCATTCTCTCGGAGACGACCAGTCAAGAGGTCCTTTTCGATCACGACGGCGTGGTTTCCGTCGCATAGGGTAAGATAGCATGGTGCACTCCGGACACTGGCGAGTTGCTTGGCGCTTTCGACGAGAGAAGATGGTGTCTCTGTCTTTTGCTGGTTGAATAGTGTGTGTCGTAGGATAGAAGACACAGAAGGTCGGAAGCCAAGAATAACGAGAAGCTGATGCTTCTTGAGATGAGAGTTGTCGCAAAGATGCAACGGGCGATAGTTAAGAGAGAGAGACAAATTCTCCCTTCAAGTACGTTAGCACCGAACACTTCAAGGCACAGAGTACATACTTTACTCCAGTCAACACTCCCATGAAGCCAGCATATGTAATTGACGTGGCAATGACATGATCTGGATCCTTGGACGAGTCTACATACTCGAGCACAACCACCAAATCCCTCAACGGATCCAACCCCCAGTCAAGAGTGCGAAAGTGCATCAGACGCTCATCCTGCACCTGCTTCCCCTTGACCTTGACGCATCCAGCTGTGCACCCCATCATGACATCCAGAAACACGTTGAGCGCCACCACGAGAAAGAGATCACACCGAGCGACCTTGGCAAATCCTTTTATCTCACGCGTTTCCTCTTCATCGTGCACGCGTCGTAGAAACACCCTGGCGAGAAACTTGGCGATCCGAGCAAGCCACTTGGAACCCAGCATAGACTCGAGAAGCTCGTCAAAAACATGACCGAGAGTACGAATTCGAGGTCCAAACGTAGCAGCGACGTCTACATATCGATCCTCAGGTGATCGGGCGAGGTCGATCCTAAAAGTTGAAATGTCGCTTTCCTGCGCCATGGTTGGTGATGGAGTCATGTAGATTATCAGATTGATAAGAAAAAAAGTGTGTGTGCGAGGGTGGGCGTACCTGAGAGATTTAAAGTGATAGCTGGGGCTTTTTCAGCTTGACACATCCTGGTCTGATTCCAATCTCGGGACAGCTCGGCCGTGACCGGAGATAAAATAGTGGCCTTGGCTCTGTTGAACAAGACCAAAGAGGACAGCTAGACGAGGCAGCTAGACGGGATCAAGTAAGGAACAGGAAGCATGGGGGACGGAGGCACGGGGGATCTACACCATCCGACAGAGAAAGGACAGTTGTGGTTTAACAAAGAATACAATATGGCTAGCCCGGATCAGCCGGGAATAATAAACCCTCCAATCTGTTATCAATCATTGCAGTTCGTGACATCCCGAGACAAATCTCAAGCTTCTTCTGGCTTCTGGCCATATACAACGTGTCTATACAAGTTAGCAGTCTTCAACGACACTTGACCAGAATCACTTACATGGGCCACCAAGCGTGGATGCGTCTGTCCTTCATATCCGTCCTCACCTTGGTCAAAAACACCTCTACCTCCTCGGAACTCCATCCCAAAGCACGCGTAAACAGCGCCATGGACAGACCTGACAGTTCTCCAGCAATATTGTGACAAGACCAAAAGCCCAGCTCCTTGTAATACGGATCCGCCGGCCATCGGTTCGTAGGCCACCTGTAAATGACCTCGGTGACATTGACGAACCCGGCATCAATCATCTGCTGCTTGTACTTCTTTGCACTCTGCGCACCACGACCAAAGATGTTTGTTGACTCAATCATGAGACTGGACCACTGGTCGATGTACGATCCCTTCTTGAGAGTGCCGTCGTCGCACTCGGCGGGAAAGGTAATGTCCTGACACTCGACCCATCCTCCAGGGTTGAGGTTGTCGAAACTCTGCTTGAAGAACTTGGGCCAGTCGCCGATAGAGCCGACGAGCATGCGGCCGTAGATAAAGTCGAACTTGTAGCTGTAGGTCCATTCGTCTTCGAGGTCGTCGACTTGGAATGAGAGGTTGGCGGGGAGGCTGGGCTGGTGAGTGAGGGGATCTCATTGTGATGTTAATGCAGGGAGACGTACAAGGTTGGTTGGATGGGGCTGAGATCAATGCCAATGACCTATTAAGTGTCAATCTTGACTTCATCATGAATAGTAGAGTGTCGAGTATACCTCTGTTTCAGGATGCTCATCGGCTGTTCGAGGTCAGTAGAATACTCCTCCAATGAACGAGATACCTACCAAAGTCGATAGCCCAAACACCAGTTCCAGTACCAGCATCCAAACATCGTCGAATAGGCTTGTCGTCCTTACCAATCGGACTCAGGTACAGTTTCCCTCCAAGCGTAAGCGTGAACAAATGATGCTGAAGATCTAACACAGATTAGCAAGATCCCAATGCAACATCACGATGGCACTAACCTAGACGTTCTTGCTCGGACTGATCGCATGCCAAGCAATTAGCACCATGAACCGACGCGCATCGAGATTGACCCTTGTCGCTCTTACCGAGTCGTTGGGGAGTACGTAATTGACTTGAGAGAAAAGTCAGCTCATCCCTCTCTCACGAGTATCAGGTAGACTCACTCGACTCCCTGAAGGAATGATATGTCCGTCCATTCTCAGTACGATACTGAAGAATGCTAGATCGCATCGATGCCGTAGAACTGGCAGCATCATCCTGCACGTCAAGATCAGCGACAAGCGCCAATAACCCTGGTCAGTCGCTCAACTCACGCCCAGTGCCGAATCGTTATCACCAATTTCTTCATGCTCCTGGGATTGCCTGCTCAGTGTCCACTCTTATCAACACGACGCGTTTCACTCTCACCTCGGCCTCGATAGGCTCATCCTCGGTGGTGGGAGCTGCTCGTTGCTCAGGCTTAGGACTACCCTCTTGACTCCTCCCCTTCTCCGACTTGGGACTGCCCGTCATGGCGGAATCGCGTAGTAAAACGAGCAAAAGAAGAGATTCCAGTCGACAGTCAATCAATCTACTCGTGTCGCGCGTTCGTCTATCGACCGTGTCAATGTCTGTCAGATTGCAACAAAGGGCAAAAGAGGTCAAGATTTCCTCCCCTCACGCGATCGATCCAATGCGCAAGTACTGTAATAGATGCTAATAAACGAACCGTTTGTGTGCTAGACCCGGGTTGTCCTTCACTACTGGAATAACTGTGGCCCTAGGGTTCCTAGCAGATTTTCACTAGATGGGATGTTTAATTATCCGCGCCTCTCAAAGACGTACGACGAACACGGTCGGGGAGAGGGGCTTCAGTGACGCGTTCGATGCAAGCCGAGGCTGCTCTTCTTATCCGGGGGAATGCCTCTACAGGGAAGGAGATGCGTTCGTGACAGAGGATTTGTGAGCGTCCCATGCCAATATCTACTCCCCGTCTCCCCCCTGTCCCCTCGGGGAAGCCTTGCCACATCTAGACCCCCAAGCCAGCCATTCGCAGAAGGACATTCCACTGTGATCCACGCTAACGAAAGGCTTGAGCGGCACGCACCGCCGGCGCCTGGGCCTCCTCCCGATCCAGGGCGTTCTAGAGGCCTTAAGCGGGCTGATCTAGTGAAGCTCTTCCGTCCTATCGGGGCGTTGGAGTTTGTGATGGCGGCTCACTCGGCGAGGGAGATCCTCATCAAGTGACGGGCGAGTCCCACGCTAAGACATTCCAGCTGCGCGAATGTAACGAGGGGATTAGTATTCATTAATCCGTCATGGGAGGAGAGCAATCCTTCCTCTTTCTTGGCTTTCTTTGGCCCAGCTTTCTCCAGCCCGTGACCTGGGGATAGAACCATCAGCGGCACGGCATCTCCACTGAGAGACATTGCGGAAACGGTTCCCAGGATGAGCTCGGTTGATGGATTGCGGGGTCTTGTCGATGGCGTGCGCCCGTCAATTGCCATCGCTGGGTTGTTGGTTGGAGTCTTGATCTTCTGGTCGGGCATCTCGACATGGAGGCAGTACAATCGTCTTCGCGACTTCAAAGGTCCTCGGCTCGCTGGGTTTTCGAAATGGTGGCTCATCAGGACTGTCGGCAGCGGTAGGGCATACCTGGACTTTTGGGAGGTTACCAAGAAGTATGGTAAGTTGCGTCGCATTGCTCTGACAGTCAATTGCGCTTCAACGAATGCTAACAATGCGTCGCAGGTTCAATCGCTCGCGTCAGTCCCAACGATCTCCTCACCGACGATCCCGACCTCATGAAGCACATCCTCAACGTTCGAACCGAATACCGCCGCTCTCCTTGGTACGATGGCATGCGCTTCGATCCAGCCAACAACAACATTCTCTCGTGGAGGGACGAGGACGAGCACTTTAAGCTGCGATCCAAGATGTCCGCCGGGGTATGCTTCTCCCACAAATATCCTCGCGCACAAGCTGACGGTTACAGTACGGCGGTCGCGAAGTCGAGAACCTCGAACCCAAGATCGACAAGAATATCCTCGCACTCATCAAGCTTCTGCGCAAGTACGCCGACGAGAATAAGCCGGTCGATCTAGGCCGTCGAGCCCAATTCTTCACTCTGGACGTCCTCTCTGACTTGGCATTTGGCGAACCGTTTGGCTTCTTGGAGACAGACTCGGATGTGTACGAGTACATCAAGACTACTGAGGAGACACTTCCTATGGTCATGGTGACTACTGTTGTTCCATGGTTGGTCAAGGTCTTGAGTTCTCCGATCTTCAAGAGCCTTTTGCCATCTGAAAAGGACCGACTTGGGTTTGGTAGGGTAATGGGGTGAGTTATCGCGACGCCCAATGTACGACAGCAGACTGACCATCTCCAAGTATCGCCAAAGCAATCACTGCCGAAAGATTTGGACCCGATAAGAAGGTCCAGAAGGATATGCTCGGGTCTTTCGTTGCCCATGGACTCACCCAAAAAGAGGCCGAGTCGGAGATTCTGCTCCAGATGTAAGTCGCTGCATCCACATTCGCTCGAACAATCCCTTACAAAGTCGCTTTAGTATCGCCGGTTCTGATACCACCGCCACGGCTATCCGCTCGACCATGCTTCACATCATCACCATCCCTCGCGTGTACAACAAACTACGCGCCGAAATCTCCAAGACAACATATTCGGAGCCCATCATTCCAGACTCGATCGGTCGCGACCTACCTTACCTCCAAGCCGTCATCAAAGAAGGCCTCCGCATCTTTCCTCCCGTCGCCGGCCTCATGTCAAAACAAGTCCCACCCCAAGGGGATACTTGGAAGGGTCAATTTATCCCCGGTGGAACAAGCGTCGGATACTGCGCCTGGGGCATCTTTCGTCGCGAGGATATCTGGGGATCTGACGCCGGCGAGTTCCGCCCCGAGCGCTGGATCGAGAGTCCGCCTGAAAAGATCAAGGAGATGGAGAGCGCACTTGATCTCATTTTTAGCTATGGACGATGGCAGTGTCTGGGACGGCCAGTGGCTCTCATGGAGCTGAACAAGATCTACGTCGAGGTGAGTCTTCCTAATCTCGCCATCTATGACCCAATCCTGCTAACATTTGACATTAAAGTTGCTCCGACAGTTTGACTTTTCCATTTGTGATCCCACAAAGCCTTGGAAGGTCTTTAACTGTGGTATCTTTTCGCAGTCTGAGCTCTGGGTGCGGGTAGAGCCTAGAGTCACTGAATCGTAATGCTTAATGATTCATGATCGGATCGGCAATGGTATTGCTAATGTCGGGTCGCTTCTGACTGTCTTTGGTAGAAGCTAGGTGTTTAAATCTGGTTAATGGAAGTGCCTGGTTCGCTATTTAATACTTACACCCTCCCTTGTCAATTGATCAGGTAACATCTGCCTGCACATTATGAACCCAAGTTCGTCCCATGTCGGGAAAGATGTCTTCTTAAACGATGGCCAGATGATGCCTCTGATCATGGAGTTAGAAACTAGGCCGACTTTCCATCGCTGTGACAGACTTTAACCGCCAGGATGTTGGCTACATGTCACACCGACTGCGCAACTTTTGGCCATCACCTCACCTGATACAAGGAGGCAACTAGTCTTTGTTTCACCAACCGCCTAGATTTTGGAAGCAACGTAAACAAACAACCATCGAAAGAGTTATTCAGCCATGTGAAAAAGTCCCAGAGCAAGGCCAAAAATGAACCCCTCGAGTGCAAGTTCTGCCAGGTGTTCCTCGAGGCAGCCGAGGAAGTGAGAGCGCTCAACGAGAAGAAACTAGCTGCAAATACACTCGATAGCATCGATCTTGGAAGTTTGGAACCGCCGAGGTATACAACGGGCGTCAAGTTCACCTTGGCTTCTCCGAGGCCCTTCTAAAACTAAACGTGAGATGAATGTTGTGGTCCTTTTGCAACGTTCTTCGAGTGGAGTGGGATGACGGGGTTGCTTATCGGAAGGTGATGGGAAGGGCTGAAGAGACGCCTGGAGGGATTAGAGAAGGAGGAGATTGCTGCAGTATCGTGGTGATTGTTCCTGTCAGGAAGTGAGTCCCTGACCATATCGATGAGCCTAAAGGAAAAAGACAACACAGGCACATTTCTACCTCAAACCCAATTTCAACATTGGCCTCGAATGTGTCCACATGCAAATCCCTTAGTACGAGTACCGGAATGCAATCTTTTCCTTATCCGTCATATCCGACAAGGCGAGTGCCTCATTCTCCTCCTCTGTGATGGCCGCAGTGTGCACAACTGGAGCCTGTCTCTGCGAATATTCTCCTGTCTGCACAAAAGTCCATAAACGGAGATGGACACTGGCGAAACAACAAGACAGATGAGAAGCCCAGTGTATCGTTTGGTATAGTTAGGCGCGTCACTCTTCTAAAAAACCTGAGTCCAATAGTATTGCCCAGACAATAGGAAAAGAAATAGATAGCGTTCATGGTGACCTTTTTTATATGACCGGAAACGTTGGCAATAGGGACTGATATGGACATGACGTACGACTAAGAGACTTGTCAGTTCTGTCTACTCTGGAATAGACCGATACTCACGCCCCAGTAAGTATAGAAGACATAGTATGCAGCTAAAAGGCCTGTTTGATTATCTCGTGGTAACTGCCACATGAGGATAGCACAGACCATGGGGACAATATTAGCCACGGCAATAATAGTGCAGCGCATGTTTCTGAGCCAGGCACAAAAAACAGCGAGAATGATTTGCCAAGTCGTCGCGACAACCCCAGTTGGCATACCAAGCAATGTCATGATGGGAACCGAGCACCCAAGGCCAGACACGATAATGGAAGAGAAGGTAACGAGTCCACCGTTGGGGACGTTCTGTGCACAGGCAAACAGTGCAAGCAGGTATGTCTTGGGGTCGACCAAGAGCTCCTTTATCTGGTACCACTTGACTCTCTTATCTTCGATACCAGTATTGTTCTTCTGGACTCGGCGGGTGGCGATGTATCGTTCTCGGGGAGAAAACCACCAGGCGGACACGGGCGAGTCGGGTAGGAAAGCGAGGACGGTAGCAGACCAGAGAACAGTTATGCCCCCGAGGACGATATGAGTCTACGAGATTGCGTACGAGATGATGCCAGAGAAAACTGACGAAAACTGATTGCCTGTAGTCAGACGCCGGAGTTCTTGTGACAGGATATTGGGGTCATCATACCTGATTGTACCAATTGCCACACGAACTGGTTGTTCCCGATTTGTATACCACATGACAGTGAGGATCGACGCAGTGGGAAAAGCCCCTGCTTCAGCACAACCAAAGATGAAACGAACCGTGGCGAGTCTAGCGAAATTGTGTGTTGCAGCACTGCAAAAGAGGAGGACAGCCTAGGAGAGGATACAAACAGCCAACAGTGTTGCTACTGGCAACCTCTGGATCAAAATAGCTTGCGGGTGCTCAAAGATCAGAAATCCAAAGTAAAATATGCTCCCTACCCAAGAATATCCTTACCGACTAGTTTGAGGTCATGTTTCATGCCCATGATGGCTGCATTGGAGATGACAACCTGAGAACAAGTCAGCTTCGACAAGAGGCTCCTTGTACAATGACCAACCTTATCCACGGCACTCAAAATGACAGTTCCTGCAATGATGGGTAGGACGATCAGATCAATCTCCCAGAGAACTTTGCGTGCTTCTTTAGCAGAAATCGGGACATCTTTGACGACAGGATCGAGGTTCGCCAGAAACCTGACAGCCACATCCTTACTCAGATGGACGTTCTCAACATCGCCGGCTTCACGGTCTTGCTGAGATATGGCTTTCGACGTGGTCATTTCGAGAGTTTCCTTGTTTGACATTGTGAAGAGTTTTATCTTTGTTTAATAAAATTGCAAGTAAAGAAACCACCGAGGAAGTTGTTCAAGCTCGGGCCCGTAATGTTTCATGAATTATATACAAAAGGCCGTGCCGGTTATAGACATGATCCCCCTCTGCATCAGCGAGTAAGTTATTGTCGGCACCGAGGACCCGGGACAGGTAGTTGGCGCCTACATGTCACATAGAGCCCTGCACGGCCTTATCATTTGCGGGGATAAGGACGGTTGGTTCCCCACGCACAATCCAGGACCCAAGGAGGAAAATGCGGAGAGAGGATCAGCCGTTCTCAAACTTTAGCGATAGCCATAGTGGGCGTGTTACCGGCACGACATCGATACAACGTTGCTGAGGTTGCCGGTAATGAGGACAGAGAGTACTCTTAAACCTCAGATACAGCCATGGTTGGTGTGCTAGGGCAAGGCATAGATAATGTGACGCTGACGGCAATCAGGACAGATAAGACGGATGATTCTTAAAATCCAGCTTTGGCCGTATGTACATAGGCAGTTGGTAACCTACCGGCCCGGTACAAACAGCGTGACGATGAGCTTGCCGGTAATTAGGGCGGAGATAAGACAGACGATTCCTAACCCTCAGCGATAACCATGGTTGGTGTGTCACCGGCACAACATAGATAATGCGACGCTGAAGTTGCCGGTAGTTTGGCCGGCGATGACGTACCTCGTTTCTTGATGCCGGTACTTCAGAACATATAACAATCGCCCTTTGTCCTCCCCCTGCGTGCTCTGTCCTACACCGGTCACGGTGCCGGTCAACGTCATCACGGCATCAGTGGAGGACAAATGTCTCAGCAATTCTTATCGACAGCCAGCATGACGTTCCCTTCGGTTAACCTCTAGCGATCGCCGCAGCAAGGCCTATAAAATGATATGGTTGACCCTGTAGTCTGACATCGACGGGAACTCACCTGTGTCTCATTATTATTACATCTTGGCACAACCATCATGAAATCGCTGTCTCCCCAATTCATCAAGCCCTGGCTTCCCAAGTCACCCCCTCCATCGTACGTCTTTAAGAACGCCACCATTATTGACCCTGTCACTGGCACCTCTACTCCATCCCAATATGTCTTCATTCAAAATGGCACAATTGCGGCCATTACCTCAGACGACACGACACTCCCAGAAGAAGCCTCAGACGCTACCATAATCGATATTACCGACAAATACATCTGTCCTGGCCTTATCGACGCCCATGTCCACATCGCTGCTGCACCAGGTGACTCGGATTTCTCAAAGGTCATGTCCACACCGGAGCACGTCTCCATGCTTCGCATGACGTATGTCTGTCGCGACATTCTCTCCCGCGGCTTCACTACTGTCCGCGACTGTGGTGGAGCCCCGTATGCCCTCAAGCAAGCAACAGAGGAATGGCTTGTCCCTGGGCCCAGGCTTTACATCAGTGGCCATGCATTGAGTCAGACAGGTGGTCACGGTGATTTCAGAAGCTGCCATGACCATACACACTGTGTATCCGGGTTTGTCTCCGGACTCGGGAGAGTCTGTGACGGTGTATCGGCCTGTCTGGCAACAGCGAGAGACGAGATACGTCGAGGAGCAGACTTTATAAAGATCATGGGCAGTGGTGGAGTCGTCAGTCCGACGGACAGACTCGAGGGCAATCAGTCCAGAAGAGATCCGAGCTGTGGTTCTAGCTGCATCGAACCATGGGACGTACGTGACCTGCCATGCTTATTCGCCTGATTCAATTCGCATCGCGATCGAAAACGGCGTCAAGGGCATTGAGCACGGTAATCTCATTGATGAGCCAACAGCCAAGCTCATGGCGGAGAAGGGATGTTTCCTCACTCCAACACTCGTCACATATCAAACACTAGCGGATCCAGCATTGCCTCAATTCTTGAATGAGGATTCGCAGGCAAAGAACAAGAAAGTTCTCGCCATGGGAATAGACGCCCTCAAGATCGCTAAGAAGGCAGGTCTCACACTTTGCTACGGAAGTGATCTTCTTGGACCACTTGGTGTATACCAAACCCGGGAGTTCAGCATCCGTTCAGAAGCTCTAAGCAATCTTGACATTCTCCAAAGCGCAACTATCAATCCCGCGAGGATGCTTGGCGAAATGAACACCTTGGGCCAGGTCAAGACGGGGTTCAAGGCAGACTTGCTAATTCTAAACAGCAACCCACTGGATGATATTACAGTGTTTGAGCGTCAGGAGCAGGAGCTTGTGGCGGTGATCAAGGACGGCCGGGTATGCTTGAGTCGCACTCCTCAACTCTCAGGGCTTCTTGACGCCTGGAAGGCATTTTAGATAGTAATCTACAGAAGTTGATATTCTCACTTGACTGACTGTACTAATTGCCTCCCAAACCAGGCCCGGATGTATAATGTAGTAGTAGTCTGTGCCATCGGGATAATAAAATATTGTGTAATTATTTTTGCGCTATGTAGATGAATTAACTAATTTAACGCTTTTATAAAATCATCTAGTCTTGCTCACTTTCAAAATCCACATCATGACATGGATCCCTTGATCTTGAAAGTAAACAGCTGATAACCACAGCGGAGACAAACCACAATCTCTGCCTCAGGCATCACAAGCCCACTAGCATCACCGCAAACCTCATCATAATCTGCACCGCCATCACCAACAACGGCAACAAAAACTCAAGCCATCATGTCCGACTCCAAAGATGGCTCGGCGCCCGACTCTCTGATATCCATGGAGGATGGCAAAAAGTACTGGGAGGGCATCGAGGCCGACGTCAACGGCATGCTGGGCGGTATCCCCTCAGTCACTAGAATCGACCTTCAGGGCTCGAGGACGTTTCTTGCAAGGTTGGGGATCGGCATCAAGACTGGGAGGAAGATGGTTTCTAGGGCGCTTGAGGGCGGAGCAGGGTGGGTGCATTCCTAGACGCGGGTTATCGGTTTCTGCAAAGAGCGGTCGAAGTTTTTCAAGTTGGAGTTGCTAATCATATTTGCAAACCAACAGTATCGGCAGAGTCACTGAAGGACTTCTCACCCAAGTGGCTGAAAATGTGGACATTATTGAACCCATCACCAAGTTTACAGATGTTCTACAGGGCAAGCCAGGTGTGGGAAATATCTTCAACGTCGGCCTCGAAGGTTGGAAGCCCGAGGATGGAGTCAAGTATGACCTGATCTGGACGCAGTGGTGTGTCGGCCATCTACCAGATGATCTTCTAGTGGAATACTTTGAGCGATGCAAGTCTGCTCTGGCGCCAGAAGGAGTCATTGTCATCAAGGAGAACTTGAGCACTAATGGTGTTGATGTTTTTGATGACCTGGATAGCAGTGTTACACGGTAAGTGCATGGCCTAGTAAGGGATGAGATTCTAACAAGAAATAGAGAGGATGAAAAGTTTCTGTCTTTATTCAAGCAGGCTGGTCTGCAGGTTGTACGATCTGATCTTCAACGAGGGTTCCCCATGGTCGGCAACACAGCATTGATGCCGGTCAAGATGTATGCACTAAAGCCGGCGGAGGGTTGACAATAGACTAAAAAGCTCGAGCTAATGATACCATGATGACCTCGTCCCTCCCATTTTCCCTTTTGTTAATAATCTTGACCGCCCGGCTGACGTGTGTCACCGCCGAAAGCCCAGCTCGGCCGTGACGGCAAACAACCGACTTGGCAAAAACAGCACCCTCGATCAAAGCCTGAGGCGGTGCACTTGGCATTTGATATTGCAAAAGCAGGGGACAGTTTGATGAATCCCCCAGGGCCCAATAGCGCATTGACCTAACACTTTTTGTAAAAAAAGGGCTGATAAAAGTCAACCAGTGTAAACAAAGCCAGGTGAGGCCATCTGCCCTAGTCCAGAAAAGAATTCTTGGCCTCTGACGTGCTCACCACAAAATTTTTTCACCCCCAACTCTCTTTTTTGGCTCTCAAGGCCTCGACTGACTTCCAAGACCCTTGAGGACCGTGCGTCCAATGGCGGGATCCTTGGCGATGCCATATTCACGGCCAAACCGCTCTCTTTTCGCAGATGACGTCTGGATAACCCGGCATTCCGGACAAGGATGACCCCCACCGACGGTCCCACCGCTGCCGAGCACGCCATCCGCTTCAGGAGAACGACCATCGGCTGGTCGGCCTTTAAATAGAGGACTTTTCTTCTTGGACCTTTGAGTCACCTTCTCTACGGGACGTCGGCGTGTCACGCGAGAAGAAGCTCAAGAGATTCAGCAATCTCGAATACACATCCAATATGCCAGATTCTAGCGATAACCCCGAGGCTGGGTCAAAGGAATCAGTTCCTACATCTTCCATCTCTCGACGATTCACAGCAGAGGTTGATGTACGATGGGGCGACGTCTTGCTTCTCGTCTGCTTCTTTGTCGCCGGTCTGGTTGACAGCGCTGCTTTCAACTTGTACGGCTGTTTCGTCAGTATGCAGACAGGTTTGTATCCCTTCACAGCATCTTGAACGATGGATACTAACACCCCCAGGAAACACCATCTTCGTTGGCCTAGGCGTCAGCGGTCAACCCGAAAACCTCCCCGGAAAGGCCTGGTCCCGCTGTTTCCTCGCCATAATCTTCTTCGCCATCGGCGCCCTCTTCTTCTCCAACTTCCACCGCTACTTTGGTCCCCAGAAGCGCTGGGTCCTTATCGCGTCCTTCTTCATTCAGTCCGTCCTCACTGGTCTTGTGGCCCTCCTCGCCACTACCGGTGCGGTCCGAAACAGCCCCAATGATAGGACCACGACGCACCAGGATGGATGGATCATTGAGAGGGTTCGCAACGACTTTCCCTACTCCGACTATGCGCCTATCATTCTGCTTGCCTTCCAGAGTGCAGGACAGATCGTTGCCAGCCGAGTCCTCAAGTACAACAGCATGCCTACAGTTGTGCTGACAAGTCTTTACTGCGACATGATGAGCGACGCCAAACTGTTTACCGCACCCATCACCGACAACGCGGATCGAAACCGAAGAGCCATTGGAGCCGTGCTGCTGTTTGCAGGAGCTGTTTCGGGTGGTTTCCTGTCCAAGTCTTGGGTTGGGTTTGCTGGTGCTCTCTGGATTGCCGCGTTCCTCAAGCTGTGCATCAGCTTTTCGTGGGCTTTGTGGAAGCCAAAGGCGGTAAACAATTAGAGGGGCAGAGTTGAGAGTTGTGTGATACCCGGGGATTTAGATGGATAGCAGGAGTTGGGAGTGATAGACAAATGATAGATAATTTCTAGACAAGAAGATGATAGACACGTAATTATTAAATATCTCGACAGCTTTAGCAACCTATTGTTGGGTCTCGGATTCTATTCCATCTTTTCTCATGGTCTTCTGCAGCAAGATGTGCGACCGAATTGAACAAGCTGCTCTTTCATCAAGTACTCAAATCACTTTAAAACACCTATGAAGTTGTAATAAAGTAAAGGGTCATGGGACAGGCTCATTTTGTCGTTGGTGTGTGGTTGGAGGAGCAGTCCACATCGGGTGGAGGATCTCGGTCTTGCAGCATGCAGGCCGCGGAGATCAATGCAACCCACCGAAGCATCACAGTGTCAATGCGGCAAGATGCGCTCGAACAAGCGTGACAAGGTCGCAATGCATGTTGATGGATCTGTTAATTTCTTCATTTTGTCGCTCTAATTCAATCTAAATAATATTCTTCAAATCTTGTCCAGCCCGGAACCGTCTCAGGTTGTCGGCAATCAAGCCCTCGGAGCCCTGTGGCCGTCCACCGGCAGCGTGCGGCGACACGATGACGTTAGGTGCCTTCCAAAGTCTGCTCGGCTCGGGGAGAGGCTCCGTCTCAAAAACATCAAGAGCAGCTCCTCCAATGTCTCCCTTCTCAAGAGCATCCACCAGAGCATCCTCATCAATTGAGGTACCTCGTCCGACGTTGACGACCCACGCGTGCTTGGGCAGAAGCTTGAGGCGTTCGGCGTTGAGCGCGTGGCGGGTGGAGTCGGATCCGGGGAGGATCATGACAAGGGCGTCCGTCTCGGGGAGGAGCTCCGCCAGGCTGTCCTCGCCGTACACCTCGATGCCGTCACGGACACCCCTTCGGCGCGCGATGCCCCGAACCTCGGCCCCGAGTCCGAGGAGGTGCGGGGTGAGTGTCTTTGCAATGTTGCCAAATCCCCAGATGAGCACGCGAGCGTCGCGCAGTGTGGTAAAGGCTCCTGTAGGTCGGTCGGGCTGTGGGCCGCCGAGGTGACCCGGCCACTTGCCCTGGAGCTGATAATCGCGCATCTCGTAGAACCGGCGCGCCGCGTTGAGGAGGAGACCGAGAGCGTGCTCGGCGACGGTACGGTCGTGCAGGCCCGAGCCGGTGGTGACGGTGATCTTGGATGTGTCGAAGCCGGCGCTGAGGACGTCGTTGGGACCCGCGGCGAGAGACTGGATCCAGCGGAGGTTCTTCATCCGCGCGGCGGCATCCTTTAGGTTCTCCGCGGTGTTTGTCCAGGTGATGAGCACCTCTGCGTCGATGAGGTCCTCGGGGATGGTCTTCTTGACATCGTAGGGCTTAAGCTCGACCGAGAAGCCCTCGAGGCTCTTGACGTCGAGCTTGAGAGAAGTAGGGTAAAGCAGCTTCATGGCGGGCAATTGAATGTAGAGTCTAGAGGTGGTCGCAAAGGATCTTGTGTTTCTCGAGGCCCAGGACAACCGGGCGCAGGCAGTATATGTACCGATTCGCAACAACGGGCGCATCATGGGGGGATTCAATGGGATCGGAAAGAAAGCCGTGAGCCAAAAGACCAATGGGCTTGTAGATTTTGTCAGGTCCCGACGCCGGAGGAGCATCTACCCCGCCGTGGGGGCAATTGGGGGGGTGGAAATTTGGTGATGCTTAGCGTTGGAGTTGAGGGTCGCGATTCAATCCCGCGGGAGGACAAGCTGAAGACCCCAAACCCCGCGGGGGAATCATGATTAATAATGGCAATTCCGTTCAATCATGACCTATAAGTAGCATAATACCGCAGCTCATTAGCTTGAATAGGTACGGTGATACGTGAAACCGAGAGCTCATCTGTGTTCGACCGAGCCCGGAGGGAGGAGCTCCCCAATGACGTCACAGAGGATAGCAATTATGCCGAGAACCGTGCAACGGGTTTGTCAAGTTGCTCAGTCAATGCGGTATCTTCGCAAAAATCTGACTTGCTAAACTGTCAAGCAACAAATATTTGTTAGAAACCAAACTGGTTTCCCTGACTAGCTAATCTACCCTCTGAGAACAATACACCACTACCAGAAACATCCACAACCGGCGTATTTCCATCAACAGACAGATTCACCTTGATGAGACATTCCCTCCCAACCTGAAGACCCTGCCAGACCTCAATGCTCGCCTTGCCATCAACCAATTCAAGAAGACCTTCATCACGCAAAAACTCGGACAAGGGCCCGGCAGCGCTTCCAGTGGCTGGATCCTCAGTTGGCATGCCAGGACTGAAGAATCTCGCCTGATAAGTGTTTGCAGATGCACCCTCGCGGTCATCTTTTGCAAACAGATATAACCCGTAAGCTTTTTCATCCGCGAGCTGGAGCTGCTCGAGGAGCTTTTCTCGCTGCACTGACGCCCGCTCGAGCGCTGCGGTGGACGCAATAGGGACGAGGAGATGATGAGTTGTCGATGTAGACATCACCCGTGGGATGATATCATGTTTGCTAGATGAGCTGGTCCCGGAGGCCAGTCCAATATCTTCAACCCTCAAACCGATAGTTTCAGCAAGCCTATATGGGCTTGGGTGTCGTCCGTGGGCCTTTGGCGTCGCCTGCGTAATGGAAACAGAGAACTCAGCCGGTCCAATTGAAGAAGCCCGACTCTTCAGAATCTTGACCGGCGTCACAGACCCTCCCAGCTCCTGATAAAAGGTAAACTCCTCAACGCCATCTCCCTTGCTGATCCCAGACTTTGAAAAGTCCAACAGTCCAGCATGTGCCAGATACCACCAAGCTCCCAGGATATTATGGCCAACCCCAAAGACTTCTCTCCCGTCTGGGAGAAACGAACGTAGCTTGTATTGGGCTCCTGGGAGAGATGGGCGTAGAAAAAAAGTGGTTTCTGAGAGGTTGAATTGGCGCGTGATCAACTTCATCTCAGTATCGCCGAGCTCTCCCTTCAAGTCGTTGACGACTGCTAGAGGATTCCCCTTGTAGGGTGTCTTTGAGAAGACGTTTACCACTGCGAACTGAGTCTGCGCCATTGTAGATTTCGAGTTTGGTTTGCTGGAGGGTGGTAATAGAGGATAATGCTTGCTTAGAGTCTGATAGATGAGTGGCTATCAAATTCTACGACACTGGGGATATTCTATTTATACTAAATCCAAGAAGGGAAGATGTCGTGATACTGCCTTGGTTCTACGAATTATTAAGTGTCGTGATTTATCAGCACAATTAGTCGGGCATGATGACCCGAGGTACGAGAATTACTCAGCCTAGATGGGGCCAGCCCTAACGTCAAGGGAAAACACTCAAATTTCAGTTCACTATGAGATGTATGAAGAGAAAGAGTTTTATCGGCAGAGGCTTTTCTAGATAGAAGAAATGTTATTGTTCTAGGTGTCTTGATGGATGGGGGCTTAGGGTAGAGGTGCAGCTGACCTGGCGGGCACTCGATTAACACATGTTCACTGGATATCATAGGGCAAGGGAAGGGTCTCTAAATGGTTATTATCCCTGCAAATGTTATTCTCTTCTTTTCGGGTTATGATTTGACTACATTATTATAAAATAATCACGAGGATTTGCTGAGGAAGGTCACTGGCAGCAAGTATTCTTTCATGAGGACCACAAAATCGCAAGAGACCAAAATGCCCCCGAGTTAATTTTAGAGGTAAGAAGGTGGCACAGCAAGTCTGGCTACTTTTATTTGCCCCAGGCTGGCTTCAGCTGGGCTTCAGGCAGCTACGTTGGGGTCTGACTACTCCAGTGCCGGATCATCCTAGAGTAGTCACTCTAGTCTGATGTATGGATATTTGGCTGGATGTGCTACTTTTTGTAAATATAATACTACATAGTCCATTAAAATGTATTTGTTAGAAGCTGAAGAGTGTCGGGAGATTCTGACAGAAACACAGTCCCTGGGAGTCAAGGTCGAGTGCTGGGTAGTTGATATTCACCAGTGGTGGGCTGCATGATGCCAGGCTCATAAGAGGGACCTAGAACCGGTCCCCACGAGGGAGATATTGAGGATTGTGGTATTGCGAGATGAGTGGCAATTTATATCTAGGGTAATCGCGTGTTGGCGCTCGAGGCTAATGGGACGAGTTACCTTGACCAGTTGAATTTCACGATTCCGCCTCGGTTTTTGTTACATATTGTTTTTACACCATAAACCAAATTATCTCTACTTTACTGTGATTTGTAGCAACGAAAAGATTGAGGAAAATGAAAATTGGGCAAGAATCAACCTCTTCGTGACGATGGAGGCAAACAAGCTGACACAACCCCCACAAGCACTCGAAAATTTCACAACAGCCAAGCCAACTAGACCACCCATACACCGGGATGTCCCAAATGAGCGGCGACCCAATAAGCTGGTCAATCGGCTCATCGCCGATGACAAGGTCCTGTTCCAAAACGGAAGGCGAGTAGACAGCGCTCTTCACATGGGTGCCTCGAATGGACCACAACCTCCCGGAGAGGCCGATCTGTCAGTATTGACTGTAGAAGCCAAGAGGTGATGATCCCGGTAGAAATGGATCTGACTTGGTGAGGCCAAGAGGATTATCCTGGTGAGGCAAATCCGAGAGTTATGAGCAGGCTGGCAGGTCAAGTGGATGACGGTAACGGATACACGACCTAACGCACGAAAAGTCAAATCCAATTAAGCTTAAACGATAAGAGGACAAGATTGTCGCTAGGAAGCCGTAGCGTCCCGAGTGTCTCTGGCCACAGCATACGACGGCGTTGGACGACATATGCCGCACGACAACGGAACAATCTGTCAAGGCGAGCAGAAAATCAGCTCGCTCAGAAACCCAATGGTTCGTAAGCTAATGCAGAAAACTAGGATGCCCCAGACGCCCCCTCGTAAGCCACGCCCCATGCCCGTCGAGATCTCGGTATCCTAGCCAAGGTGAAGCCGGCAGCTTGGCAGAGGACGCGTTCATCCCATCATTGGCCCTTTCTTACCTGAAGGACCTGAAGTGTGCGCATCGCCAAGAGGAGCCTCGGTCACAAACTTGGCTCGGGCGACAGCGTAGGTTATCTGAGGCTGTCTTGGCTCGGATGAGGTTCAAGGTAGAGACATCACGTTGTCGTTGTAAAACGCCACTGAGGCGTGGGATCGACGGTGGTATGAGGGACTATCTTGATGGCCCAGACATTCGGGAAAATGTGTGTGTTAATCTCTAGCTTGGAAGACTCTTCTAGCTTGGGATATTGGGTCTTGTTGATCCTCACGCGGATGAGAACCATTTCGAGTAGTCTCCATCTCGGCGATGACGACCGTGGCTCAGCACAGGATCCATAAACCCAAGACGGGGACTCTTTCTAGAATCATCAAGGCCAAGAAGATAGTTGAACTTTGTCATTGACAGACGAGGAAGCTTGGTGCGCGGCACAGGCACATGCAAGATGGGCCGACAGGTAAATCACTCCTTCGGTGTCCCCATACGCAGTGGGCGCACCTTGGCGCGGGATTCTTGGCGCGGCAAAGATGGCGAACCAGATTGTCAACGTGCCGCTTGGAAAAGCTTGTGGGTGGTTGAGTGTCGAAGGGGTTGCAAGCTTGTCGGGACGTTGCGACGAGGGGCGGACTTCTTGGCGCGCTGGGGGAGATTCCCTCCGAGGAACGTGTTGAGCGATCTGGATATCAGACTGTGTAGAGTCAGGCGGACACTGGACTAAAAGAAAAAGGACCGTTGACTCTTCTCTCTAGCATGATCCCTCTCATCTTCCAGAAGCCAATTACACCCGCGCATTCCCGTCCGCGTCAACAGCTTATCGAGCAAGCAGAGTGGTAACACATGAAAGCAAAAGTACACCCGCAGTCCTAACAGAGTAGAAAACCCCCTGCTCGATCTCCGGGCTTGGCAAATCTGGAGTTTGTGGGCTCAGAGCGAACCGCCCCGTACACGTGGAGTGATACCAGATCTCATTGGCCCACACCGCAGAGCCTCTCCCGATCTCTTCATTCAACGACGATAACTGATGCACGTGGGTTGTCTCTGGCACCTGAAGGGATGACGACCCCTGTGAGATTGTCATATCCCCTGAAGGATCGATTTGCTCTGGTTCGCTTCAACCTTGGGCTGCCCTGTGCGAAAACGTGCCATCTCTGTCAACCCTTTACTCTCTCCCCTCCTCCCCTAAGACACTCGTCTCCCACGTCTTCAGGTCAGACCCGACGAGTCCCCAATTTTTACGGTTAATGTCTCCATGCCTGATGCCATCCGTCAGTGCGTCGTTCATTTCGTAGACGCTATCGCAGCGCGGACAATTAAGCTAGGATAAGGACCCTGCGTCTGTTCACCCACTATCGCGAAAAGACTCGGGTTCCGTTTTCTTGATCCAGAGTCGTCAGTCTTGGCTTTCTGCGTATGGGTCACATCAGAAAACGCCATATCCGCACCTCCCTTGTCGACTCACCCGTCTTGGACGCATCCCGCGAATGCAGCAGGGCGCAGGACAGTCGTGTGCTTCAAGGCAACTCTGTGGGCTGTAGTCGATCCTACGTCCTTTTCCCAACACCCGTTGGTGCTTCGCGGGGGTGTATTCGTCAATGGCAAACTTCTACGTATCCGTGAGGAGGCAGAATCTGATCCTCAGGATGGACTCCCCCCAGTGGACTCGGTCTCAGCCCATCCAACGGGCATCCAGGACACGAGCACGAGAATACCACCCCGTCGCGTGCCAAGTCCCTCCATTCGCACCCTGTCGCGTGCCAAGGCTGAGAATCCGTTACTCTCTTCTCACAAGATCCGCCAAGGCTGGAGAATGCATCTCAGCCTGGCAATGTCGTCCGAATGGGTTCACCGAGCTCGACAGGCTAGGCTCACACACCTCGACCAACGGGAGCGTGGTGGCCCCAGAAGCATAATAATAAGCTTGTTTGCCAAGACTGTGCGCTTCACACCCCATGAGGTGGTCTCCTGTCGTCCCCCGTCGATATAAGGACCTGCTGTCATCATGTTGGATTCTTTCTGCAAGCAACCATCAACCACTCTTCTCTTCACTGCCTCTTCTTCGAGAAGCCTTTTACATCAAAGGCTCTTCAATATTTTAATTGTTGGCACGAAAAAAAAGCCCGAGTGATCGGCCACTGTCGCAATGGTGCTTCACCAGTTCGACTACATCTTTGCCATAGGCACCATCTTTTCGTTCCTCGACGCGTGGAACATTGGTACGTGACTGTTATTCCCGGCCTGCTTCCCTGAAGCTTCCATAAGCCTTCTAGTCTTGTCGACTAACACACTCCAGGTGCCAACGATGTCGCCAACTCGTGGGCCACATCGGTCTCGTCCCGATCCATCACCTACCTCCAGGCCATGACCCTGGGATCCATCCTCGAATTCGCAGGATCCGTCGGTGTCGGTGCCCGAGTCGCTGATACCATCCGAACAAAGGTCGTCGACATTGACCAGTTCGAGGACGACCCCGCCCTCCTCATGCTCGGCATGATGTGCGCTATTGTCGCTTCGTCCATCTACCTCACCTTCTGTACTCGTATTGGTCTTCCCGTCTCGACAACCCACTCCATCATGGGCGGTGTCATCGGCATGGGTATTGCTCTGGTTGGCGCCGACGGCATTCACTGGGCCGAGTTCGACAAGGGTATCAGCTCTGGTGTCGTCTCCGTCTTCCTCGCCTGGATCATCGCACCCGGTCTGGCTGGTTGCTTCGGTGCCATCATCTTCCTCATCACCAAGTATGGAGTCATGCTTCGAAGCAAGCCCGTGTGGAAGGGTCTCTTCCTCACTCCCGTCTACTTCGGTATCACTGCCTCCCTTCTTACCATGCTTATCGTATGGAAGGGTGGTTCCATCTCCATTTCCTTCACTGATGGCGAGACTGCTGGTCTGATCATCGGTGTCGGTGCTGCCTGGGCTCTCATCGTCGCCATCTTCCTCCTGCCCTGGCTCTACCGTATCGTCATCGTCGACGACTGGCAGCTCCGCTGGTGGCACATCCCCATGGGCCCTCTCCTGCTCAAGCGCCCCGACCCCCCTGCTCAGCCCGAGGGTGCCGAGGGAGGTATCAAGGATTTCTACGAGGGCCACCTTACTCGCGAGGAGCTTGAGGATCTTCGACGAGCCGGCCGTGAGGGCAGTGATGAGTTTGTGCGCGCCCAGGAGCAGAACAGCAACGAGGGCAAGAAGGTTTCAGAGGATGCCCCCGAGGCCGTCGCCGAGCCCGTCGTGGTCAAGGAGAAGCGCAGCATCATCGGCCCCAAGCCCGAGGGTCCTTGGTACTCTGGCGCCCTGCTATTCTGGTACCTCAAGTTTGTCTTCCTTCAGGGTGTTGACCAGGACATCATCAACATGCAGAAGAAGAAGAGCATCCTGACTGGCGACCTTGACGAGATCCACGCCAACGTTCCTCACTACGACAACCGCGCCGAGTACCTGTACACCTTTATGCAGGTCATGACCGCCTGCACCGCCTCCTTCACTCACGGTGCCAACGATGTGGCCAACGCCATCGGTCCTTATGCCACCATCTACCAAGTCTGGCAGAGTGGTGCCATCACCAGCAGCAAGTCTGACGTCCCCGTCTGGATTCTGTAAGTTGACTGTGACTCACGCTCATTTGATCATTGGCTAACTTGATGTAGCTGCTTCGGTGGTGCTGGTATTGCCCTCGGTATCTGGACCTACGGCTACAACATCATGCGCAACCTGGGTAACCGTCTGACTCTTCACTCTCCTGCTCGTGGTTTCTCCATGGAGTTGGGTGCCGCTGTCACCATTATCCTGGCCACCCGCCTTAGTAAGTGTCATTGACTGTATGGCGTAGTGCATCACTGACCATCAACAGAGCTTCCCGTTTCCACCACCCAATGTATCACCGGTGCCACCGTCGGTGTTGGTCTTTGCTCTGGTACTTGGCGCTCCATCAACTGGCGCATGGTCGCTTGGATCTACATGGGCTGGATCATCACCCTCCCCACCGCCGGTATCATCTCTGGCTGCATCTGCGGTATCATCGTCAACGCTCCTCGCTGGGGCTACGCCGGCTAAGCCAATCACCTACTCACTTCACTCATTGATTAACGTATACCCCCGAGAGCGCTGCATGGAAATACCCTTGGAGGGGACGGACCGAGGATAGCTGGACTGGTAGCTCTGGAGGTGACATTTTCTTGAACTTACTTATCTATACATACATGTACGGTACAGAGAACAGGGCACATAGGCTCAATCTCATGTCGTTTACCCTGCCCAACGCGGCATCTTAATGAAGAGTTGGTGTATTGCAGCGACTGCGTTTGGCAATTAGTGTGAGTGCGTGGTGAGTACGGTCTGACCAGGCATGTTTGGACAATGAGCGTTTACACCATGCGATTACACGTGCCCATTGCATCAATAGACGCGTCTATTGACGTCAAAAACACTCTTTTGGGCCGTTGACACTGGCAGAAACTGACAATAATCGGTTGCCAGTGTCAATACGCAGTGCAGTCGCTGCACGTAAACGCGACCCACGCTCCAAGTATTTCAAGCCGAACTTGCTCCCCCCCCTCTACCTAACTTCTTCATCAGCCTCGTCTCCAACCCACCGCCTACAGAAGAACGAGAATTTGCCATTATTTGACGACTACCGCCCACATCCAAACTCTGTCACAGCCGACTTGTTATTCTCGATGCCCGTCTTTTTGCTAGACCTTCCCAACGAGGTGCTGGACGGTGTTGCCGCCCTCCTCCGTAAGGACGACGTCAAGCGTCTGCGAGCGACTTGCAGAAGGCTGTCGCTTATTGCCTCCAAGTATCTGTACTCAACACTCTATCTTAGCTCTCACGACTATGACCTGTATGTGTTTGAGCTCGTCACCGCGAACCCTCAACTCATCGGAGGGGTAAAGGAGCTGATCGTGGATGACACCACCGTGTCCAAGGCACTCCTTGATCGTAGAGTCTTCCGGCATATGGCAAGCCAACCTGGCCTTTGGCCTCTTCGAAAGGTAGCATATTTCCCCGACGACGACAAGCAGCCTTGGGACACGGAGGGTCGAATCTGGTCTCCAACCCCCGACGACGAACTCCATGCTCTATTGGTTCACGTCTACCAGCATCATCACAGCAATCGCTTATCCCGAAGCGACATTTCGGCTCTTCATGAGGCTTTACCAAGAATGACTGCACTACGCACCCTCGTCCTCTCGAATCGGACAGTTGATGACACTCCCGCCGAAGGGGCGCAGAGCAGATGGAACTCTAGTCCCATTGCCAAAGTCTGGCGACAACTGGGTGAGAGGCGCCGTGAACGCCCACCTTTTCCCCCCAGGGTGGATTGGTGGCATCCGATCGAGGACGGCGAACTCGACTCTGATCAAGTTTTCGGGCTCGATTGGCTGAGTGATGGGTTTGCTAACCACATCCTTCTCAACGGGGCGCCATACGCGCCTAATTACCCACGTGTCGAGGAACTGGTAAGTTGCAACATGGTCCAAACTTTGACTTGCCATGACTGACTTGACGATACAGGATTCTGATGATGAGGATGAAGCTGTGAGCCACGATACCATTCACTGATCGATGTACAATTGCTGACCCGGCGAAACAGGACGGAGATGTCGCCCGTTCGGATGACGGTAGCGAAGGCCAGGAGGTGGCGCCTGTAAGTCTTGGGAACATCCAGCCAACAAAGAATGGTTACTAACTCGATGTTGCAGACTTCCAATATCCCAAACAACCATACCGCTCCTCAAACGCAGACGATGATTCCCGCAGCAGTCCGAACCATGCGCCGCGAGAGCAGGGGGCTACAAATCGCCCTCAATGTCCTGAACAACCCGCTCGTCCAATCCCGTATCACAGAGTTCAGGATCGACAGTTCTCTCGATACACCATCAGATGTTCAGCAACCTGGTCTAGGAATCCGGCTATTTGACTTCTGGCCACCGCCGTTCGCGGTTAGACTGGCGACTGGCTTTGCCTCAACGTCCATGACGAAATGCCATCTGGTCCTTGCCAACGGTCGCAATCATGTCGATGGCCAAGAGATCCTTAACCAAGGACAACTTGGTTCAGTCCTGGCACAGATACCACGACTGCAGGAACTGAAGCTTGAAGCCCACAACATGGCCCTAATCGGGGCCATACCCGACGGTCTCACGTTTCCCAGCCTCCGCCGCGCCGATTTCGCCTGTGGCTTGGTATCCCGATTTGAGATCCGCGAGTTCGTCAAGGCGCACGCCGAGACCCTCGAGGAGCTTCGTCTGAGCTATTGTAGCTTGGATGACGATAATCCCAGCTGGGCTGACGTCGTTGGAGACATTAAGCGACTGCAGCAAAACGGCAGAACGAACCTTCAGACGGCCGTGATCACTTCTGCCTACAGCTCCATCCCCTTTTCTGGATGCGGCTTCAACAAAACCAAGTCGCGCCCCCCTACCGGAGAACAGACCTGGTCATGGACCATGGGCGTACACAGAGACATCGTTCCTTGCCCCAGGGCAGATCTTGGACACGAGCCGTGAGTAATCTTATGGGACTTTACAGAACCGACCTGGAGATATCGTTCATGCGGAAGATACACGACGTCTCGGTGCTTTACTTCATATTTAGCAGCCGACGTCTGATCTTCACACCGCTTCACACCTCACCGGAAAGCAGTGCCTTCTCCGACCCGGTTCAGTCAACCTGTTTTGCACTTGGACTCTTCGTCGTCTTTCCGTTCTTCTTGGTTCTTCCACGCTCAGCCGTCTCATCTCGCCGAATCGTTTCGTTCTGTCCGGCGCATTTTCGTCCCCTTGTCACTGATGACATACCTACGAGCTCCATGACTTGCATACGCATTGGTCAGCCGGACACCATCTCGCGATCGCTTCTGCTATGGCCAGAGAGCCAGTGCCAGTAGCTTGTTGCGACTTCTTCATCCAGCTCGTGTAGTCTGTCAATCGCACCCCGACACGCTTTTGCTTTTGCGCTTGGGCTCTGGTGTTGTCGACACACTCGTCTCTCCACGTTTCGTCCATTCCACGTTGCGATCGCATTTCCCCGTCAGTCTTCTTTACGTTCTGTTTATCGTCGCTCGTTCATTCTCTTCCGACTCTCTTTTTTCCTTTTTCTCTATCATCATGTTTTAATCTCGTTCTTCTTTCCTTTCGCTTCGCGTCATTGCTTGGTTTTTTCTCTCGTTTCTTGTCAGCGTCTTGTACAATAATGTATCACCAAAGGATTAATGCTTTACGGAATCAGCCGCGTCTTATTTGACCATGAGACATTTCCCTAACCTTCGCTACCGTGAAACAAGTCTCGAATCTCTCGATCGTAATCAGCGTTATTCTTCGGAGCAGACCGACCAACCCAACACCTGAGCTCCCGTAATGGCTTTCGGACACATGCAGCATGGAATTCACGATAACTTTGATGAGATGATACGACGACTCTGTTGAAGACTACTCTTGTGGTTTTGTTAATCCGCCGACCTCATCTAGGGACCGCGACTGATCTTCTAATACCTCTGTTCATTCGCTAGAAGGACTTGAGCTTGTCCTGTTTGCTGGTCTCGTTCCGGTTCAGTTTCTTCGCTGGCTCCGTTCCTTCGGTTGCTTCGCCCGTTTCTTTTCTTTCACAGTTAACCTCGTCTACGCGCTCTTACTCTCGTTCTTTCACCTTTCGCCGCTTTCTGACTCGGTTCTTCGATTTCGCATCTTTTTCGCATTAATTTCTTCTTTCATCGCGATCATAGTCTCTCTTTCTTTCGCGTTTCTGCACATTTCCTTGCAGTCATGTTTCTGCTTTGCACGTCGTTTTCGTCTACGCACTCTTGTCGCTAGGACGTGTATTATCCTTGTACTTGTATTACACTGTATGACCGAGGGATCAGGCTTAAGGAACACAGATGCGTTTTATCTTGCCATGCGACATTCGTCTGACTATTCTACCACTGACAGTGACATCTCTGCCCGCGACATTGCCGCACACGCGACCGTGCTCCGACCATTGCCTTTGTTCCACCACAGTCGCATCAGGAACTACAAACGACTGTACCGAACACTGCACCGCCAGGCCTCGACAACTGTTTGTTCATTTCCACCCTTTTTAGAGGTAGATGATTAAACAATGAATGACTACCCAAACGGGAAGTGTGAATAGAACAAGAATGGTGAATGCGCCATTCTTTGAGCACCGATAGCAAGGCATTAGTTCGACAATGACATTGTTCACGAGAGTGACCGAACGGGAAGCATACCATCAAGGAGCATATAAACACGACTTCACTTATCCTGAATAGAAGAATTCACAGATGGTATTAATTTGATCGCCTTCCCCTCTGCTAAAGTCTTCATCATCATCCATCAACATTACCGAACCATCGCGAACACAGAACACCACATACTCATCATCGCCTCAACACACAGTAACAATGCGATCCCTCATCACGCTCTCGGCCCTCGCCATCTCCGGCGCTTTGGCCCACGTCATCATGGTTGAGCCTCACCCCTTCAACCTCGACACCGCACCTCTCGTACAGGTCGATCCTCTCGGCCCTGAAGCCCCGTTCCCTTGTCAAGGCCGCACCCAGCACGCCGAGGAGGTCACAAAGGTGACTGCCGGAACCACCCAAAAGGTCAAGTTCTGGGGCAGCGCTGTCCACGCCGGCGGATCGTGCCAGTTCAGCATCTCCCACGGCAAAGAGCCCTCCAAGGACGTTAAAGGCTGGCGAACCATCTACTCCATCATCGGCGGATGTCCAGCCGAAGCCCAGGGCAACATCCCCAGCATCGCCAAGGACCCCCAAGGTCGCGAACACGGCTCCGAGTGCGGCAACGACAGCGGCAAGGAGTGTATTCGCGAGTTCGACATCCCGATCCCCAAGGACATGCAGAACGGCCCTGCCGTCTTTGCCTGGACTTGGTTCAACAAGCTTGGAAACCGAGAGATGTACATGGTCTGCGCTCCTATTGAGGTTGTGGGAGGAAAAGACGACAGTTCATTCGTCGACACTCTGCCTCCTCCTTTTGTCGCCAATATTCCGGGACAGTGTACCACTGGCCAGGGCGTTGTTGGATTCCCTGAGCCTGGTGAGTTTGGCAAGGTTCTTGAGCCTGCGAACCACGACGAATCGAGCAAGTGTCCTGCCGCCGCCGAGCCCAACTTCAAGGAGCCCGCCGGTGGAGACGCTCCCCCAAAGCCTGAGACTCCTTCGAAGCCTGCATCGTCAGTCGCGGCCCAGCCCAGTGCACCCGCACCTCAGCAACCAAGTGCACCAGCACCTCAGAAGCCTAGTCAAGCACCCGCTCAACCCAGTACCCCTGCTCCTGAGAAGCCTAGTGAGGGCGGTGATCCTACCTTCATCACTGCTCCCACCGGTGCGACCAGCGCAGCCGGTGCTCCTACTCAGCAACCTGCTGCACCATCTGCCAGTGAATCGGCCCCCACTGCTTCTTCTGTCAACAAGCCAGCTGCTTCCAGCCAGCCTGCTGCCAGTGCCCCAGCCCCAGTCCCATCCACCGACGGCTCTTCTTCCGACAGCAACCGTCCCTGGTGGGCCGTCGGCATGGAGCCCTGCCCCGTGCCTGGACAGCTCGTGTGCATGTCGCCGACCTTCTTCGGCCTCTGCAACCGCGGCTGGGCTCTGCCCCAAGCTGTTCCTCAGGGCACAAAGTGTCTTGACGGCCAGATTGTCGTGGACGTATGAGTTAGGAAAGGTGGATCTTGTCTAAGACCCTGTTTCGGGTCATGAGAAGCCGTTCGGAGTTTTAGGGGAGATTTAAGCATTAACTAGGTGTTTTAGGTGATAAATAAACATCCGATGGTCAATTAATACACGTGCTCGCCTTCCATTCGTGATGTTCTGTCATTTGCCTGTCGCTGACTGTGATATCTGCCTTTGAGGTTACACTGCTTCTGAATCATTACCCCAACAACTTGACCGCAATTCCTCGGCACAACTGTAGATCACCATTCACTGCATATTTAAAACTCAATGTGCATTCTCATCTGACGTGAGCATTCTAAAAACTCAAACCCTTCAACTCCTTGCGCCGACGCTCCCAATGAACCCCAACATCACATGCCCACAATCCCGTTGATCAGCTTCCCTGCCACCTTTTCGTTAATCTTATCCAACTCCTTGCATGCCATTATCGATAGGACAATTGTGACGGTGAAGAAGTCGTCGCACGGTACAAATACCGAGACCTGCTTCTCCATTGGTCTTGTGATGCCTGCACTCCCGTACTTGGCGAGCTTACGTTCCGCCCGGTCATAGAGCTCATACGAACTACCCGTCATCTGGTTCACCTTCCACTTGAACTTGCCCATGTGGGGTGTCTCAAAGGACCAATTCCCCGATAGGCTATTCTTGACCACCATGTGCTGGTTAAAGACGGACAGGTCAATGGTTGTTGTTGTAAAGTGGATAGTTGCTGTGCCAATGATGTTTTCGGGGCCTCGGTAGGCGATAAAGTTGGGTTTATTGTCGCGTTTGGAGATTGTGTATAGAGGAGGTGCTTCTTTGGGCGCTCCCTCTGGGATGATCAAGAATAGATTGCTGTCCTCAGGGGAAGGTCGAATTGAGAGTGTACGAGATCCATCATTGGCGGCTTCTGAGATTGAAGAGCCGTACAGGAACTTATTGAGGAGATCTCTCATGATTGTGATGAGTGTGAGTGAATGGTTGGCTGTCGTTGAAGTTGTTCTTTGACACGATGTCTATTAAACGCGATACGAACAAGGCCGAGACCTTTAAATAATTACATACCCTTCACAAACCCCCATCTACAAGATGCTATTCGTGGCATCCCCAAAACGATAAGGCTGACCCCGACCGGCGATCCTCCTCAATTCGCACCAGACGATGCGCCAGCACTGCCCCCCTGGTTAGTGGCGACCCGACCCGTCGCACAAGGCTGAGCGAGTGGCGATTACGTGGGCCTTCGACGATCAACGGAACAATATCTGTGCCAAACTCGATCAGGCAGCTCGACCTTTATACGGAGTACGATAGGTCGCTGATTCGCTACGGCACATGTCAGCATGCTTTAAACCCATGGAGCAATGCCCACGAAACAGAATGAGCTTCGGGGACAGTCAGCGGCATTCAAAAGTGCGTCCATTTCCCACATCTCTCTGCTCATCTTGCGACCACAGCAGCACTATTCCAAACTTGGAGCAACCGAGCGCTGCCCAATCACATTCCCACTCTGTCAGATCCATCGCTCATCCGCCAAGGCACACCTGAGAAGCTCTCGGGACGAACCCTTGTCGCGGATAGCCTCTCACGACGTGGAGGGAGCGGGGCTTCAAAAGTCACCCCAAAAAAGCGGCATATCCTTCAACACTCCGCCCTTTCCTTCCCTCCAAGAGACAAGTCATTACTTGTATTCCTCTTACGCCTCCACAGAAGATCACTCGCTTCTTCTTTGGGTAATACCGAGCGCCCAGACAATGCCGGGTGTTCCGTCTGGCAAGGGCTGCGATGCCTGCAGGAAGCAGAAGAAAAAGGTTCGTCAGCCAAGAGTAAAAACTTCATGACGATTTGATTCTTTCTGACCCGCCGATCTATAGTGCGATCAAGCAAAGCCCGCATGCTCGAGATGCGCGAGGCTCAACATCCCCTGCATCGGCTCGGGAAAGCAGCGATACAAGTTCAAGGTCCAGACGTTGGAGATCGGCTCAGACAGCGGAAGCCCACAGATCGTCGACACGGATGAGGACACGTCCAGTAGCAGCTCGCAGAGCTCTTCGTCCCCTTTGAGCTTCCAGGCTCTGGTGCGGTCGCCCAACAGCCCGACAAACACCATTACCAACACTCTGATATCACGCCTGGAGATCACCGACCTGCGGTACGACATTACCTGCTACGGAGACTTTCTACGTCACATCCCCGCTCGCCTCGGTCGTAACGAGGCCCTGGATACGTCTGCAGATGCCTTGGCCACCACGTTTTCCACCCTCCACAGACCACAGGGCCACCAGTCGGTAGACGCCCTTACAAAGTATGTGCGAGCACTCAAGTCCCTGCGGGTGGTCCTTAGCGATCCCCAAAAGGCCCGGACCCCAGAGACCATGTGCGCCGTCTACCTCATCATGATTTGCCAGGTGGGTGTCCCCTTCAGCCCTATGGTTCCTTGGCTAACGCGTCTCAGGGCTGGCTCGGCAGGGAAGATGATCAACACACGAGCCATGGAGAAGGCTTGGCGTATCTCCTTCGGGCTGCGGCTCAAGAGAATTGGAAGGCCGGTTTCGAAACAGAGATGGTCTTGACATTTTGTGTGCCAGTGGTAGGTTTCAGCCCCCTATTTACATCACCTAGCTAACGGATACCACAGATCATAGAAAGCATCACAAACCCCAAAGTAAGACTGGACAAATGGTTCTGGGACATGCTCGACAACTTTCGAAGATCCAACCCCCCGACGAGTACCGCAGAAGGTGCCCAAGCACGAAACGTCAGAGAAAACTCGGGAGGTATACCAAGTCTTCGCATGCGCAACCTCGGCATGATCCCAGACTTTATAAACCAGCCGGAGCTGCACCGGATGGAGATAACATGCGCCTATCACCGACTGCGTTTGGATATGGAAAAGATGTCGCACATCGTTCAGGCTGTTAGCTTGCCTCCTGGGTCTTCGCCTACGGTCATGCAACTACGGCTTTCAAGGTCTTATTACTCGGCGTATTCGGTGTTGCTATGCATCATTATTATTATCAACCACCTCATGCAAGCATTTGACCCATACAGCTTGTCCCTAGTTTCAGAAGGGGCTCTGTTCTGCAGCGAGGTCATCACCATGGCACACAACATCAGTCAATACCGACCACTCGGAGCAAGCCACGTGCCCTTGACTCTGGCAATCGCATGGGCAGCGACAGATGAACCTGTCATGAAGGGGCAGCTAGAAGCACTACTCTCCGAGTACCAAGAAGACTGGTCGGTGACTAAGTGGCTGACGATGGGTTACTGGTGGAGGAGCAAGTTTACAGAGCTCCGTGAACGATTGGCACCAAGGATCCAATCTCAGGAGCAGGAGCTGGCGTTGATCAAGGAAGGTGAAGCAGCACATAACCCTGAACAGGCTCCAGAGCAGTGCTGCGTTCAATAAGATGGACGTCTGGATGATAGTCACTGCGGGGCGGTGACATACTGCCTATGGGCGGTTGATGTCGATCATGTATCATGACTGGGATTGGTATCAGGGAGCAATAAAGGAATATATCAGGAGTATATTGGGGTAAACAGGCTGGGGGTATATAGATTGGACCCTGGATAAAACACGGTTTCAATTCGCTACAGTAAAGGGTGTAAAGTGCATGCAAACACAGTCTCTGTCTAGGTGTACCACGTAGGCTCAGGATACTCCCCAAGCAATTGATACCTCCCCAACTCCCGATTCTTATAAGCAACAGGATCATGCAGCGTATGCGTCCTAAGATCCCTCCAGAACCGATCCAACCCAGCCTTGGAAGCCGTAGCCCTTGACCCCGTAACCTCAAACACGCCAGCCGTGACTTTTAGACCAGTGTCGGTGGTGATCACCTTGAGGCTGGCAACCCATTCGGCAAACTCGCCGCGCTGCTCGGCTGTGACTTGGGATCGGTTGGTGGAGTACTTGGCGTAGATTTCGTCGGTTTTGGCGATTACTTTCTCGGCTAGGGCTTCGGCTGCGCGGATGTGGGCGAGGAAGTTGCCGTAGGTGGAGAGGATGTAGAACTCGTCAGTGGCCTTTTCCTTGTTCTGGAGTTTGTTAGAGATTGATCTCTTTGTTCAAGTGGTGGCACTTACGTCGCCGCCGTAGGGCCAGGCTCGGGTGCTCTTGAGAGTGTACTGAGATGCGTACTCGAGAGCACCAGCAGCGATGCCCAGGTACAGGTTGGCAAAGTTGAGCTGCACACTGCCATAAAGTTAGTAATCGGGCCTTTTTCTAAGTGAGATATAGACTCACGTAGGGAGAAGCAAGCTGGCAAAAGGAATAGCCAGAATGTTGGGATCAGGCTTCTTAGCCTCAGCATCCCATCCAAGGGCATCACTCCAAGGAGCCGACACATTCTCAATGTTGACACTTCCAGACTCTGTCAACCGCACACCAATATTATCCCAATTATGCTTAAATTGGATGCCTGCCTGCTGTGTAGGTACGACAGCAAAGATGTGCTCTTCCTTTTCTCCGTAGACGCCCTCCAGGACGGTCAGATCTGAGATGACGCCTCCGGTGCTGAAATTCTTGAAGCCGTTAAAGACGATCTTGTCACCGTCAGAAGTGATCTTGAGATCGCTGTCACGGGGGTTGACGGCTCCGCCGACAAAGTAGTTGTTGGTAGTGACGAGCTTTTGCGTTCTATCGGCTTGCTCAGGGCTGCCGACGACGTTGGCGGCAGTTGCCCAGACAAGATGATAGCCAAGGAGCATACCAATTGAACTATGGTTGTGTCAGTGTAAAGGCCAATTCAAATGGAACGGTAGTCTCACCCATCCTTCTTGGCAACCTCACGAACAGCCCTAAACCCAACACTCCAAGGCTGCTCACCACCACCATACTTGGCCGGACCAAGAATCTTGAGCAGACCAGAATGCTTCAAAAGAGAAACTTCAGCCTTGGGAGACTTGTTGGCCTGCTCACGGACGACAACGTCCTTGGCTAGCACATCAGCAACATCTTGGGCACGCTTGATCCAGCCCTCTGCGTCCTTGGGAAGATCCGACCACTGAGCCTCGTACTCGGCGTAGACGGCAGGGTCTGTACTCTCAAAGGTAGGGGTAGCCATGGGTAGAGTTAGGTTGGGGGTAGTGTTTAGGTGAGGGTATTTCGGTGAGGGGAATGGGTAAAGCTATGCGAGTGGCACCCTTCGACTTGTGGAACTTTATAGATGTTGGGGGGATCCGTCAGCCACTCAACTTCAACTTCTTCGTGCATGGCATTGCGTTTCTCGAGGTCTGCATCTCGTTATTCGTAAATGCAGGGTCCACGCGGCTCCGATCGACCTCGGCACTCTCAAGGTGAGCAAGTATTCAGCTCGCTCATGACGAATCTTGATCTACAGATGGTGTCAAGTACACGTAGGATGTAAGCCTCAGCTCCAGCAAGACTCGTATGATCTGCGGTACCTTGATAGAAGCGAATTGATGTTATCAATCGAAAGATGTTATGATTGGTGTTGTGAGAGCTGACGTCTTATGGAGCTAAAATGGTGAGTGGTAGACTCGGCAGTGTTCGGTAATGGTTGGCAACCCCGGTATTCGTGAAAGATGGAAACATCTTATCAGTAATTGCGGGACTTGATGTGTCTCATAGCATTCCTATTACTATGCCGGCGCCCTATTGTTGGGTTGACAGATGCAGCTCATTCTGCTTGCTTCGACCCACCCTCCTTTCCATCGACAACTTATTTTTGACATACGAATAAATCCATATACGATATGAGTTCATACACTCTTTACATAAAAGTCCCGAGTTTATTTCGTCCAAGAATTCTCCCTCACCATCAGCCCATGATAACCAAGACCTGGCTGACCCACCCCAGCAAGCACGCGATCGGGGTAGCACTATTGCACAAGCCCGGTGACCCGACAATCCGACGGCACTTGAGCTTCCCCTCAATTGCGTAATCCTAGATAATAGCTCTTATCAGACGTAAAGAGATGACATCCATCTTGGCTTTATGAGGTTATTCCTGCACTTCTCTTGAACCTACTTCGAGGTGAACCAACCAACACCATGTCTACCGAAACACCCGCTGCGGCTGCAAAGCCCAAGAAGCAGCTCATCATCAATGCTTTTGTAGAATCTTGCAGTGGCCATCAGTCTCCAGGTCTCTGGAGACACCCGGATGATCATTCCTGGGACTTTAACAACATCAGTCACTGGGTAAAGCTCGCGCAATTGTTGGAGAAGGGAAAGTTTCATGGCATCTTTATTGCCGACGTGCTCGTGAGTTGAAACAACCTTATCTCGTACTTCATTTCACTGACAATGAAAGGGATCTTATGATGTCTACAAAGGACCTCGAAACCCAGACCCTGCCATCATCTCTGGCGCCCAATGGCCGGTCAATGAGCCCTTAGCCACTGTACCTGCCATGGCAGCTGCTACAAAGAACATTGGCTTTGGTGTAACCGTGGCAACTACTTACGAGCAGCCATATCATCTGGCACGCCGTCTGAGCACAGTGGATCACCTCACAGGTGGACGACTTGGTTGGAACATTGTGACGGGTTATCTTGACTCTGCTGCCAGAAACCTAGGGCACACAGAGCAGCCTAGCCATGATGAGAGATATGCCATTGCTGAGGAATACGTCGATGTCACATACAAACTCTGGTAAGTTGTCTCTCCAGTATCATTGAATCTCAACTGACCATTGCAGGCAATCCTCATGGCGTGACGATGCAGTCAAACTAGACCGCGAAAAGGGAGTCTACACTGACCCCTCCCTCGTCCGTCTCATCAACCACGAGGGAAAATACTACAACGTCCCAGGCCCTCACATCTGCCAGCCATCCCCCCAGCGCACTCCCCTTATCCTTCAAGCCGGCACCTCTAAGGCAGGAAAGAACTTTGCCGCCAAACACGCAGAGGCAATCTTTGTGGCCGGCCACAGTCCTGCCGTGGTTGCCAAGAACGTGGCAGAGATTCGCGCCCTGGCAAAAGAGCAGTTTAACCGTGATCCTGCATCTATCAAGTTCTTGGCCATGTTCTGCCCCATTATTGGAAAGACGCAAGACGAAGCAGACGCTAGATAAAAAGAGCTCGTGAGTTACGGCTCCGAAGATGGAGCTCTGGCTTTGTTTGGTGGATGGACGGGTATCGACCTTGCTCAGTACGGGGACGATGAAGAGCTTCGATACGTCGAGTCCAACGCGATCCGCTCGGCCGTTGAATCGTGGTCCAAGTCTCTACCAGGTGTGCCAAAGTGGACAAAGCACACTGTGGCAAACCACATCAAGGTGGGCGGACTGGGAGCCACGGTGGCGGGAACACCGGAGCGTATCGCCGACGAGATGGAGAGGTGGATTGACGAGGCTGACATTGACGGATTTAACCTGTCTTATGCCCTTCTACCAGCCACATTTGAGGAGGTCATATCTGATTTGCTTCCCCTACTGAGGAAGCGAGGTCTCTTTTGGGATGACTACGCTGTTGACGGGGGAACCTATCGGGAGAACCTGTACGGGAAGAAGGGTGTTGCGAGGCCTCCAGCGGATCACCCGGCAGCACAGTATCACTGGACCAAGGATCAGGCGTAAAGAATTCCACAATCAGATTTATGACAACGCAATCGGGTTGCACCCACCTTGCCAGCCCCAACACTCGGTGTCTGACCAGGGCATACCCTTATGCGACTGGACAAAGTCCCCCTGAATACTAATAGTAAGCTCGTAATATATACGATTCAGCCTTGTGGGGTATGTCGCTGCATAGAGTGCGGAAATAGTCGGTTGATGGACGATCCTATGGAGGCTGAGTCAGGTTAACATGGAAGCTGAGTCTGATATTCTGCACTTGGCAGAACTAGCCGCTAGCCAATCGCGTGCCAATTAGGGACTCTCTCAAGAAGATACATTGAAACGGAGAGCGTTTGAATGATCAAGTATATCTACTGCGCCAAGAACAATCTGTAGACGCAACCTCACTCTAGCTTCGCTGCCGTCGTCTCAACTTCGACCTCCTTTCATGATGCTTTCCCAAGCCAAGTTACCCTTTCTCATCCACGACATCATATCAACCTTTGCCGGTCTCACCTTCATATTTCGACCAACAGCTCAACTCTTCCCTCTCACACCGTCCGCCTCTCTCATCCTACAATGCTACGGCGGCCTCATCCTTTTCACCAACCTCATCGCCTTTGTCTTTCTAACAAGGCCTTTTGACGAAACGTCACGCCTTGTGGCTCTTGCATTCGCCTTTTGGCACTGTTGGCCTACGCACCGAGCCGTTGCTCGGCTGGTCTATGGAATTGAAACGAATGGGGAGCTTGGAAAGACGCTGGGAGGACCGGCTGTTCACTTGGGCGTCCACGGCGTTCTTATTGCAATGTTCCTCTGGTCCGGGCTGGCGGCCTGATAAAAGAAACAATTCGGGCGTTTGAATGGGGACAATATAATGTGTCACAATTTTCTTCAGAGCATAGAATCTACGTAGATTCCAGGCATCAAGTGGTGGGAGAATATGGCAATAGCCCCTTTCTTGGCTGAGGTATTCTCGTTCGTAAAGACCTAAGAAACGACATAAAGCCAAGATCAACACAAATGCAAGGCCAAATGCTATTCTGCAACTGTCACCATTGCCTCCTTATCCAGCGGAACATTCAAACTCGACCATGCCATTATAAGCATAAAGCCAGCCAATGTTCCCATGTCCGCCTATTTCCACTTGACCCAGAAACGCTTCTGTCGCAATATTAAAATACGCCAAGGTGGGCCGTGTAAGCAGGAGGCGAAGCATGGTGCAGACAAGCGGCGCTCCGTTTTCCCAACATGGGCTGTTAAAGTCAGCCCTGCATAGTAGGATGACATCACAAACTTGGATATTCCATTGCTTAAATGGAAACCAAGAGCCCTCTTGTAAGCTATAAAACTCATAACATATCTCATCGATTAAGTTTACTATTGATACTGCTTATGTATCCATAATGGCTCCTCTCATACCTCGCTTGCACCTCTTTGAAATCGATGACCAACCATGGTGAGTTTCTAGATCTACCATCTTCATACTCTTCAATCTTTCTCACATGATGCCAGGTTTCCACCCTCGCTGCGTGTGATAGTCCAAGCTATCCTCGCCCACACCTGGTCCATGGATCTCCCCATTCCTAGTCGATCGCCGGCCCAAATCGCAGCATCAAAGCTCATTCAGCACCTGGATTCATCCCTCTCGTCACTGAAATTCGTCGATTTTTGCGCTGGAGCTGGTGGTCCGTCACCGCTTATAGAGCGGCAAGTCAACACATACCTACGCAATAGTAACCGTGAAGAAGTCGACTTTGTTCTGACGGATATTCACCCAAACATTGACGCCTGGGCACGCATCGCCAATCAAAGCCCACGTGTCACGTATGACAGCCAGAGCGTGGATGCATCTCGGGTTCCTAGGAGGCTCACTCAGTCCAAGGACGGTCGAAACGTCTTTCGTCTGTTCAACCTGGCATTCCATCACTTTGACGATGATTTGGCTCGACTAATTCTGAAAGATACGGTTGAACGGAAGCAAGGTTTCGCTATTTTTGAGCTCCAAGACCGCAGCATCTTGAGCTTCGTGGCAGACCTCCTTCTACCAATCGGTGTCCTTCTTTCGGCGCCCTACTATGCCTTGAAATGGAGAGCTCCATCCGTCTTCATATTCACATGGATCATTCCAGTTATACCCTTAGTCTTGATATGGGATGGCATTGTATCTTCACTACGTACAAGAGAGCCAGCGGAGGTTAAGGCGCTGCTTCGTAGTTGCGGTGCTGATGCAAGTGGATGGGAGATGCGGAGTGGAAAGGAAACGTTCTTGTGGCCTTGTGGGCACCTCAACTGGATTATCTGCCAACCAGTAAAGAAGTGATGCAAAATTCAGCTTTTCCATCTTTATTCAAGCTATCACTGCCCACTAAATAGACCTTCCCTGCAACTACAACAGACAGAACCATCAGTTCGTGAAACCTGATAGTTGTCTGGTGACCATCTCCATCTCAATGGTATTCACACTCAAAGTCTACTATCCAACTTCTGATCCAACAAAAACCTCACAAGCCCCCTCTGCAACGCACAAGGCGCAGCACCCCCATGATCCTCCCCCTCAAACTCCCACCTCCAAACCCCCCGCACATTAGGCGACTCCTCCATCCTTGCCGCCAGCTCCAACGCGTTGTCCTTCATCCTCCTAGCCGCAGCCCACTTTTGCTTGCGCTTAAACGTCTCGTCAGAGTCGCCGGGCTGGCGGATCAGGGTCTGCTCGGCGCCGCCAAACATGACGAGCAGGCGTGGGGCTTTGCCCGTGGGGGGTTCGCGCTCGTGGAAGCGGGCTTCTTGCTCTCGGACGATGCACTCGTGGTTGAACCAGATGGAGGGACTGGCAGCGATGAACGTGTCAAACGCCTCGGGCTTTGTAAAGAGAGCGTTCAGAGTGAATAGTCCGCCGTAAGAATGCCCAAAGAGCGCTCTTGGTCCTAAGTTGACCGGCGCATCCGGGAACAAAGTCTCATCGACGTATGGCGCGATATCACTCCGGATAACATCTAGAAAATCATCTGCACCTCCAAATGGACCAAGGTTGGGTTTTCCATCAGGTCCAGGTGGAATATCGTATGTCCCAGCCGAAGATGGAATGGTGAGATCTCCAGTTCTGCGCTTGTCAAAGACGCATGTCTTGTTGGGATATCCGATAGCCACGATAATAGTTCTAGTATGGTTTGTAAACTCTAGACGGCGGACAATATCCGTAGCCGTAAAGAAATAAGCATTCCCATCAACGACGTAGCTAAATATCTGTCAGCATCTTCAACTTCAACAGCAGAGTGAGGCCTTTTGCTCACATTGTGGAGACGCTTTTCCCAGCGTCATGCTCAGGTGGGATCCGCTCCTCGCTCCAACAAAGAGGCCAAGAAACCTGAACAAGGTAATCCCCTCTCCGTGTTGGAAAGAGAAATTGACACGAGTTGTGAGCGTTGGCGTTCTCAAAAGCCAAGGGAAGCTGCGTCATGATGGCGATGATTTTTGATACAAAACAATGTTGAAAGGTTTAAGCCAGCAGCTCCTGCAGGATGACATGTCGAGCACTGCCCCCCATGAATTGCATAATAGTCGACCCATGCATCACGGTATTGTATTGGCGGAGAGTAGCTCGTCCCTTGGCAACCCGCGACTCCCTACCCAAACAGGACAAGTCGTTCCGCTCGCTTGAGTAATCACAACGGGATGTTGGTTATTTCTGATAATCAGATAAGATTACGCCCGGAAACGAGCCAACAGGAGCGTTGGGTGTGGATCAAGCAGGGACTGGGGGGAACCCGATCTCGGTACGAACATGGCGAAGATGAGGTAACGTTAGATGATAAAGCGTGGGGATGGTTCGCTTCCAGGCTGTTGGTTGTGCGTGGGATTCAGAGCACGGTTTCTTCAACCAGGGCACCCTCGTTCGTGTCGAGAACCAACTTCTAGTGTGCAAACATAACTTTCTACCATATCAAGTTATCATCGCCTAGCCGAAGCAAAATGACATGTCGCTACAATACAATTAGACATGTTTCACCATGAGGTGCGCGCGTTAACCAGGAATCCAAGTCTATTCGATTTCTCACTCTATCTACTTACTATCTATATAATGCACATAATCAAGCATCCTCCTTGAGGCCGACTAGCTTGATAGACTCTGTCCAAAGCTTGGATGCCTTGTCTTCATCATAAATCCACTCCGCGTAGCCGTCATCAGCAGACATGTAATCCGAGTTTGGGCGTACTGGAACACCCTCTGCACAGTCGTACAGGTACTTGCCGCCCTTGCCCTCCCAATCCTTGCTTACCGCAGCATAGACGGTGGTTGCGGCACCTTGAGCGACGCTCTTGAACTGCTTCTGAAAGCCCGGATGGTTTCCCATAAAGTCCTTGGTTTCTTGATCCATGTACTTTGCGAGGTTCGTGTTGATGACACCGGGGTGCAGAGACAGAGCATGAAGTCCTTGAGAACCGTAGCGTCGTTCGATCTCGTTGGACAGGTAGATATTGGCCGTCTTAGCCTGGCCGTATGCGAGCATCGGGTTATAAGAGTCCGGCTCGTCAAAGTTCAAATCTTCAAAGCGAATTCCTCCGGCGCGATGACCAGTTGAAGAGAGGGAGATAACTCGAGAGTTGAACTCGGGAGTGGATGCGGCCAAGAGCGCAGGCTTGAGGAGCTGGAATAGGAGAAAGTGGCCGAGATAGTTGATGGCGAGCTGCGTCTCAAAACCATCCACCGTCTTGCCCTGCGGGGGGAACATGATGCCCGCGTTAAGAATCAAGAGGTTCAGCTTGTCGGTCTGGGCAAGGAGGTCCTTGGCCGCCTTTCTGACCGAGTCGAGTGAGTCGAGAGTGAGCTCAACCACATGCAGCGGCGCATCGTTAGCATGCGACGCCTGGATGTCGTCGATGGCCTGCTGGCCCTTGGCAAGGGTTCTAGCCCCTATGTAGACGGTGGCTCCGGCTGAATGGAGAGCTCGAGCTGTCTCGAGACCGAGGCCTTGGTTCGCGCCGGTGATGAAGACGCTCTTCCCGACGAGTTTGCCAGTGAGGTTCTCATCCTCGATGATTTGAAGGGCAGTAGGACGGGCGTCGTTGGGTCCCTGAGGGTCGGCGTGAGCTTGGGCGTATCGAGACATGATGAAAACGATAGAGTTGATTGTGAGAAGATGTGATTCAGATGGGTTGATGTGGTGATTGCTGGCTGACACTCTGGCGGGCAGACGTGTCCTACTTATACGCTCAGGCTCGCTCTCTTGTTGTTACCAATGACGTCTCCATCAGCCACGATGCCAATCACGATGCCAATCACGATAATAAACACATGGTAGCATTAAATCCTAATGCCGAGAATGGTTATGCTCTCGCAAGTCCGCTCTCAGAAGTCCGCTCAAGTCCGCTCTCCGCATCTAGTTTCACAGCACTTGCGTCAACTAACGTTACGGTGAAGCCGTTTAAACCTTGTTTAGAGCTGTTGTCTTAGACATGAAGGTCAGACCACCGTCAGGGTTTAGATGACCTCCTTTCCCCACTGTAGTCAGCAACAACATCATATCGGCCCTCTGCCAGCAGATCTTGCATCTGGATACCACTAGACATTCTCTATTCATCTCCACTCATCACCTTCACCGACCACTCAGCCAAGTGCGCCAAATTCGAGTTCTCAAGTATGCTCATGACACAATCCGCCAGTGGCCGCCCCCAGCCTCGGCAAAACCAATATCCTGACGAAGACCAGCGAATCAAGCAACAGTAGTGTGACAGGATGATGACAGCCAGGGGATGACGGGCCCTGAGCAAGTCAAGAAACGCTTGTGAAACCTCGGACGGCCAGATAAAGAGGATCTTGATATCCATCGAACAAGACTCGCTAGCAGGAGATTTATCAAGGTCGACAATGCAGCTTATAAGGCGCTCGAGAGCCGAAGTCAGGGTTAGTTGGACGAACGGATCCGAGTCAAGGCCCATAGACTTTACTACTCCATCAAGATCGGATGCCTTTTGCAGCAACTCCTGGAGATCACCTCTAGCGTATTGAAAGCCAATCCGCTGACCAAAGATACCTTGCAACGGTCCAGTTCGGATAAGATCGAGGGATGAGCGCATAATTGCCATCATGCCGTTGATCACGGAGAATATATCGACCAGGTTCAATAGCGCAGAGCAGCAACTATCCTGATGGTGCTCACAGTTGGGGGAGAATGCAAACTTGCTGATGACGAGGAATATGGATGAGATCCAGAGAGCGTGGCAGTTTTGCCGAGTGACGGCCTGCCCCAGAGTCCCTCGCAAGCCTCGAATGGCCAGACTCTGCTGCTTGTTGGCGAGGGCTAGATAGTGCGGCCGCTTTTCCTTGTTCAGGTACGCCAAGTGGAACGAGGAGAGGGCCATGATCATGCGCATGAGGTAGGGGTGAGAAAGACCCTCCCGGGGAATAACGACCTGGTATGTCGTCACGGCATGTCCAGAGAGGATGGAGCGGCAGGTTACATTGGTGTAATGGAAGATGAGCTCGGCATTGGAAAGCCAGCACTCGGGTGCATCAGCTGGATCTGCCGATAAAAACGGGAATGGGATGAGAGGAGTTCCTGTGGGAGAGGCTAGTGATCCACCATCCCCTAGGGGTGATTGCGAAGGCGGGTAGGCCTGTGACGGTGTTGGTCAATGAAACAAGTCGAGAGATGCCTTGGTGGCTTGCCTTGGCGTCATCATTGATGGAGGAGCAATCATCACCCGGCGGTTTGAGGCTCGTATCCTTGAGACTGCAGGGGATTCGGTGTCGGATGCAGGATGTGCAAGGGACCTTTTCGTCGCACTGCCACTCTGTTAGGATACAAAGCTTCACCGATAGAGACGGGGAGTACCTACCTTGACCTTTCTCTTCTTGCATCGCAGGCAGCCGTTCCGGGACTTTCGGAACCCAATGCGTTTCCTTGCGGGCTGGCCTGAGATGGTCTGCACCGACGGGGACTGCATTGGCAAGTTCTCGGATTCGGCCATGGCGCTACTGTGTAGAGATGCGACACCGAGGTGGGCTCTCGGATTTCTTTATATGTAATTGTTGGGCTAGGTATGTTAGCGGATCCTGCGGAGTTTGGTTGCGGAGTCTGGACCCGAACCCGACGACGACACCGAGCTTTGGGCAGGGAGTAGGAGCCGCTAGACAGTCCGGTTGTCTTCTGGACGTTCATCTCTGATGTGACATCACTTGGACACATTGGTTCAAGGTCGACGTAGTATGGAGGCGTGACGGGCTTTCTCATATGGCCGAATGTTATTTTCTGTACACACATTTGGGTGGGATTTAACAGCTGGATGAAAAGAAGACATGGTAGTTTTGCATCCACAAATGTATAGCTATAATAAAACAAGACGTTCCGAGACTAAGTGTACCTAAAGAACAACCCAACGTACAAAACTGTGCATCCTAGGGCTAAAGGGCCCCTCTCCTCCATATGCCAACTACACCCCTTTGTTCACGTAGAATCGCCAGATGCGACCCTGCTGTATTCACTTCCTCAGCAGCTCTATATCAGCCGACGTATTTTCCTCGCTCTTCACCTGTCCTCCCAGGGCAGGCATAAGCTGGCTGGGGTACCACCAAAAGAAGCACGCCATAGTCAACGACATGAGCCCAGCATCAAACACGTACACGGGCCATTCCACGCTCAAAAGGTACCCGTCGTTACCCATAGCGTACTCGACCACGCGAAACACGTTCCTCGCCATGATCATGGCCGACGTGGCGTACAGCATGCTCAGGACCACTTGCCATGGGATATCACGAGAGTGACTCGAGCCGCCCGAGTTGCGGAAGCGCCTGTTGAACACAGCCGCCACCACCATAAAGATGCCAAAGACGATGACCTGGAAGACAAGACCACCCACGACGATGTTGGTGCCCACGTCCGGATCGACGTCTTCGACTTGTGACTTCATTGCCGCACCACTCGCTTGGACGATGAAGCTGACGACATCGCCAGCAACAAAGATGCGTGTCAGCCAGTTCAGTCGGATCAGCGAGAATTCCCCACCGTCCACAGCACGGATTACCCTGCCAAGTGTCATGTACAGAGAAGCAGCGAAGAGGACGGGCCCGAGGAGGAGGAAGCTCGATTGGAGGACGTAGGGAATGAGTTCGCCCGTCTTATCGTAGGCTATAGCTCGGAGAGCATATCCGATGACTTCGACTAATTCTGTATCAGTGTCATTCCTGCCACTCTCAATGGGGTTCACTTACAAGCACCACCAACCACGAACGGGATGCAGAACCACATCCTATGACGGAGCATCCTCCATGCGTGGGCTACCGTCAGGATGGCAAATACAGCGATGAATGTAATGGCAGCCGGTCGCGACGGGATATAGTTCCACAGGTGGTAGCCTTTGTACGTTTCCAATGTCGGCATCGTGATTCACTGGGCCTGGTGACTGGGTGTAAATGAACAGAAGACTGTTAAAAAAAAGTTGTTAGAGAATATAATAGAAGCCAAAAAAAATACAAAGCCTGGGAGTGCTGAAGAAAAGAAAAGACAAAGAGGTGAAGGACATTGATCCAGAGCTTCATGGTTTTCTACTCTGTCCCGGCTTATGTACAAGACGGAGACCTCGCTCTATACCATGACTGTCTCGGTTTCATCCCGATCTTGGCTCCCATCTCGGTGTCGGTGTCGGGTTCCCCTCGGACTTGGTTTGCCATCCCCTTGATAGCTGTTGAGGTGCTTCATCCATGACGGAAATTATTATTTCAATAGAAATAACCGCATCCACCGCAAAAGTCGACAGATCCAAGCTCTAATCATCTGCCTAATGTCAGAAAAGCCATGTTTAATAGAGGGGTTTAAAGCGCGTGTCTGCACCTAATCTCGAAACGATTAAGCAAACCAAAGCTTTCTGAACACATCAAGCTCATCAGTTCCAGCCAATGAAGGGAATCCTCGTTCAAGAAGCCGTAAACCTCCTGGCTGTCATCCAGTTCATAGCCAACGACTATTTAACCATGTGCGCAGTAGAGACAAGCGTACTAGGGCTCCTGAGATGAGCATTTGTCTACTTTTTGCTAGTTGATAGTGGATAAAATTACAGTCGGCCAGGATACTCAGCACGACCCTTTGCGTGGAAAATATAGACCTGTGAACTGAATATCCCCATCATATACGAGAGACTGTCACTGAAGGTTCCATAGAGATCGGCATCCGAGCCGCAAAAAAGAAAGAAAGAAAAAAGGTTACTTGTGCTATCAGATAAGATTAACTACATACCTACCATAATATCAGGTTAATCTCCTAAATACGACGGCTGACACCTTCCTCACTTGGAACAATTATGAATCTCCTTGAGTGGCATAAATACACCGGTAATAAGCTAATCATTCATGCATTAAAGTATTAAAGTGCATAATTTAACTTAGTTGCCGCTTATTTCGTGGGGTAAGCTACCCTGCACTTTCATGTTAATTTATGGCCGGCAGCCGAATCGACACCACCATGCCGAGGTCTCTTATCTACGGATCGAGTCTTGAACAAGATAACCAAGTTACATCTTGTCTCCCTCCTCTTCGTCGGCGAAATGCATTCTAAGTTTACATCAAGACATTTTGGAGGCTCATGCGGACTGAAACCCCTGACGCAAATGCCGCTGAGCTAATGCCGCCGGTCCGGGAGTCGGTGGTGACAAGCTTCCACGCCGACCAGACGCCGCTCGCGTCTTTATTTCAGGTCCGGCTCAAGCGGGGGCCAAGCTCTGTTGCCGTCTTGGCTTCTGCACGGGGGCGCTCGCCTGATTACGCCGGCAGGGACCCCTACGGATGCAGGCCTGAGTCGGGCTGAAGTTGAGTGAGGTCATCCTTCAAAGATGTCGACAGTGGGCGTCAATAATACCTTCAAATACGATAGGATACGAAAAAAATAAGCAAGAGGATCACCCCAACATCATCAGCTCAAGGACCAGGTAGCTGGGAATGTGCAGTGGCGCAGACACCCAGAGCCAATTGTACTACGCATCGAAAACGGTGAAAGGATCGAAATGACGGGATGGCAGATTTTACAAAGAGTGATTGATTGGAATGTATACGACGAGCGCATATGTATGCGTGGACACGGGTGATGTTTTTAATTCAGGGGGTGTTTGGTGGCTTACCCGTTGCGTCCTTGGTTCGGTAGCCTCGTTGGAATGGAATGACCTCTTTTTTGCTCTGATCCCGTGTCTTGTGACGAACTTCCATATCGAGGAATCAAGGCAATTCTTATCATCCGCATTCATTCTTATCAACTTGTGCCGTCACAATCTCTGGGGGGTTTATCGATCTGTGCCGGGGTGGTTGGGGAAGAAAAACACGGGATACGTGCATAGATATTCATCTAGTGGACATAATTTCAGCCCGTCCAATCCTCAATCAGGCTTTTTGCATGTGGCCCACGGGCTCTGATCAATCTCTCTAGCGGCACTTCTTGGCGGTGGCCCTCAGCTTGCCGTCCAATGCACGTGGGAGTTGTCGCATCATTCTACGGGGCCCCTTGTGATTGCTTTATCCAAGATAGCGAGCGCTGTTGCACTTTAAAACGCCCGTATCTGCTGTTTTTTGTTAAATTTAAAGCGTCTGTCTAGTCCCTGACTTCACAGCCCTCACTGGGGACTCTGCACCTCGACACAGCCGCGAGCCCCTGCATATTAAACGAATTGGCCTTTTTTCCTACGCCTTTTTTTCTACTCCAGCTGACAAGGACGTAATAACCTTGTCTAGTTCGACGTCATGGCTAACTCGGCCGATACATGCATCCTCCCGCGGCGATGGCTGCTGCTCCTCCCCACCCCGATAAAAGCCCACACGCGGCCCTCGCCAGACAATGACCACTTGACACCGCTGCTGCTCGAAAAGGGTTTGCTTTTACCTTTTGCATCACACGACGACGAGATGGGCTGCGCTACGCAATTCACAAAGAAGACGCTGCCTATGGCTTTGGCTCTGCCGTGGGTGGCCAGCATGCTCATGTCCTGGATCCCCTTTACCAAGATTGGTTTGAGTGAAGCGCCCACGTTCCTGTAAGTTGATCGGGCGCAAACGTTTGAATTATTCCTGACGCCCTCAGCACCCTCGCCGCTATCGTCAGCACTCTGGAGGTTCTCAGCATCATCGCCGTCTTCATCTACACCTCCATCTCCCCAACCGCCCTCAACGCCGAGCCCGTCGAAAACGGCCGCTCCAGCACCCTGCAGGAAAAGTTCCTCCGCGCATGGTTTTGGTTCCTCTTTGTCAGCCCTCTCGTCTCGAGCATCGTCGTGGTGTTGATGGCGAGCGACATTTCCTGCGACGAGGATGAGGACTTGGATGTGCACCAGCCCATCTGCAAGGTTGGAATTCGACTGATCAAGGCCACTGCCCTTTGCCGAGCTGCAATTATGTGAGTCTACACCAATTCTTGATGTTTCTCGTCTAACATTCACAGCGCCATCTTCCTGTTTGCCATGTCTTCGTGGCTGGATTCAAAATCACCCAAACCTATTGAACTTAAGAGCACAAGGAAATCATCCAAAGATACCCCCCGAGAGAGCTGAGTTATGGCATCAATGTCTCTGTAAATCGATACCCAAATGAATTATTAGATATGTCTAGATAACGAACAAAAAAAAAAACATCACACATACCCAGAATGCCCCCTTTGGCCTCACCGCATCTCTCAAGAAACTCTAACAAGCCCTTGCAATCCCACGATGCCCCTTCTTAGAATCTAGCCCCGAAAACAAAGACACTAATGCCAATAACGCCCCTCTTGTCCACGTCTTCGGCAGTTGTCGTCGTCATCCGGGGGTATTCCACAACCCGAACCCTCCCCCACATCCCGTCTGGCGTCGTCACCACAAGGTCTGAGCGAGACATTGTCGCAAGCAGAACGACGCATGCCACGGCAGAGACTTTACAGGGAGTACAAGTTTTGGTTCAGCTCTCCCACATCTCGTGAAAGGACCTTTCGCAAACTCGGGGCCAATCCCGAGGCTGGGGATTCCTTTGCCAAGAACCTGTTGGGCTCCACTGGTAAGCAGGAAGGGAAATCAAATCACTCAGGGCCAAAGCTTTCTCGGCGTCAGCCCTGCTGGGCAGAATTTCATGTTGGCCGTAGACGATTCGTGCAGAAAGTGATGTGACTCGAGACGATCATGCGGTTTGGGGACTTGTAACTGGCTTAAATGTGCCAATGCCTCGATGACTGCCTGGGGCTGGATTCATCACCGCATATCAGTATTCCTTTGCTTTCTTTTCACTTACTTTCATGGAATATGTTTGGCGCCTGTGCAGCCAACACACATGTATCATACGATCCCAGCAGCAGCTGAACGCCTCAAGGCAATATCCGAGCCGCCCACAACCAGCACAGCCCGAACATTTTCGGGAATCCTTCGAGCTAATCGACTATTGCTAAAGAATGACACAGGTGAAGCATCATGAGCTATTGGAGTTGACATGTTCATCTCTTACCCCGGCAAATCAGAGCTAGAGCTAGACTCTCCAAACACCAGGCCGCGTCACTGAATATTCGCATTTCGACGCTTATTACGTTGACCCATGTCATCACTTTCACGGATTCGTCCTTCAAGCGTCATTCCTTCGGTCTCTTTAGCTGGGCGTAGCTTTGACGCCTGAAGGATCTGATCTCGCCGCTGCCAAGCAAGGAAGGATTCAGGCAACCTGATCTGTATCCAGGCCAAGGCTAAGCGATGAGCGAGATCTTGCCGAGTCTACGCCACCCGAAATAACCGGCTCGAAACTACATGTCTTCTTCTGGTAGCCTAAAACGGTGGTGTTGTTCAATGCTTGTCCAAGGGTATGGACATCGTACCCAAGACTCCGGCCTTTACTTGAGTAGTAACTATGAACTCGGCGGATTGACTCTCAAATAGAAGCATAATCAAGGACTTCAAGACGACGTAAGGGTACTAGGTTACGCTTTCTTATTCTCCTCATACCTACCTAGGGGCAGGTATACCCAAGGGAACTAGAGACGGGATGACCGAGCTGCACTTGAGTTCCACCAAGTTTCAATATGTACTTAGCCTAACGGGGCGTAGCCATGTCCCTGAGGCCCTCCACCCATGCATTCGACCATGATATGAGGCCCTGACGTGATGCGCGGCCAGACTGCACCGCTTCCCCTTGAGAATTTAATGGCATGCCACACTGTTACTCCGGCTAATCGAATTATCCAGTCGAGTCTTTTCTCGGGGAGGCACACCGCGTCAGCTGAGTGTTTAAAGCCGCTTACAAAGGTGATGCACTCAACCTGGGGAAACTCAAAATGTGATCTAACAGGGTACCCCAGCGTGCCCAGCTTTGCGGCACCGTCAACGTACCGATCATGATGTTATCCAACGGCCAAGCTCTTGAATATTTAGTTAACCAAGAAAAAGACTCCTAATTAGCGCTTGCGTAGTGCCGCCCCCTTAGGTGCGGCGCTTATCTATCCTCCGAGCCGGATCACGAGGTTGATCGACAAGCAAGCGGTGAAATGAGCGGCACATTATTTGCCGAGGTAATTTTATCCTTGACTTGTGCTCCTTTTGGGATGTTTGATAAGCTTTCAAGTTCAGCCTTACAGCCAGTAGTGGAGGCTTTTCCCGTGCTTGGTCGCTAAACCATCTCGAGCACGCTTCTTGAGCAGCGCCCATAAGGGACGATAATAAGGCAAATAGGATTAAACACTTGTAGAATAATTACAGACGAGGCCAGCTCCTCTCACGGCCTTATTGGGTTGCTCTATAGGCTTTGTAATCTTGGGGTTTTAGCCTTAGGCTATTGTCTCCGAGTCATGTGCGACTCTACTCAATAAACACCTCACTTGACCACTATCACAAACTCAAACCTCATCCTCAACATGCCTCGCAACCTGGCTTTGATGTCTCTTCCTGATGAAATATTACTAGAAATCTTTACACTTTTCCCTAAGCATCTTCTCCTTCGTCTAAGATGCGTCAGTCGCGCTTTCTGTCTCCTCGCCACGCCAGGTGCGTTTCGCAGCCTCCGACTTCGGGCCTATCGTGACGAGCCGCAACGCTTCATACAAATTGCCACCTCTGAAAGGCTTCGAGATAATGTTCGCGAGATCACTTGCGATACATGGTGCGACCCGGAGTTGAATAGACGAGCTGTCTGGGATTTGCAAGCTGTTCAAGCTTACTCGGATTTCTTGGCCGCGCTCCCTTGCATCGCCTCTCTCGGGGACCTGGAGGCCTTTCACTTGAGATTTGGAACCAGCGAAGAAGAGGCACGGATCATTCGAAGCACAGTTATCGAGCACGTCTTTAGTTATCTAGCAAGGATGCCGCTTGAACACCCCTTTGGCAAGAAAGCCCGCCCATCTCTTCCTATCAACCCTCCTGCTCCTATCCAACTCAAGACTCTTACAATCTCCAACCTCGAGGACAGCATAAATAAGAATCTTGTCAAGTCGGAGGCATTCCAAACTATCATCAGTTCACCATATCTCGTTGACCTCCGCCTTTACCTCGCCACCGATACCAAATTCCTCACGCAGTCCTCCAGAAACAAGTGTTCAGATCAATCCGAAATGTTTGACTCACTTCCATATACCTGGCTCAGGCCTTCGATCGCTCAAAATCTTCGGGTTCTTTCCCTCTACTGTCACGAACCGTGGGGCTGGTTTCCAAAGATGGACTTTCGACTTGTCGGTGCGGGTGACGGAATGCCCAATCTCAAGGTCCTCGCCCTTGGCAACTATACCTTTAGTCACGAATGGCAAGTCGAATGGGTTGGGTCTCTGGGTGTTGAGAAGCTCTACCTCGATGGGTGCACCATTCTTTTCCAAGCCAGCCCATGGAGGGGCATGTTGTTGGATCAGAGCGAGACTGTGCTCCACGGCTCTGATGGGAGAGTGCATACCTTTTCCAATAGTGGCTACTATTTGAAGCCAACGACACCACGTTCAGGACATGTAGCCGAGGCCATCCACGGAACCCTTCGCTGGCATCACCTACTCTCACATTGGACACAGTCAATGACCAACTTGAGAGTCTTTAAGATGGGCAAAGGACATTGGGATGACATCCCAAACGAGGTTATCGATCCAAGTTACTATCAGAGACTCCATGGAGCGAGCAGCCAAGAAGCTACGGACCAGCCTTTCAAGGATCACGGGTTTCGGTACTTTGAGTACCCATCTCCAGGGACAACTGGTAGTGGCATACAGAAATATGGTACAGGTGCTTCCGGGGATGACGAACATATGCTCAAGTATATGTACTGGACTGAGGAGTACACCGACTATGATGAAATGTGGAAGAGACGGGAAGATGAGCGGAAAGGTGTAACAGAGGAACACTGGCGTAGGAGATATGGGCAAGATGAGTGCAGGAAGCTCACAGACGGGGATAGAGCGAGAGATAAGGCAGCGTTGGAAGCGATGATTTCTGCGGTTGATGCTAGAAGAGCACGTATGAACACATTAAGCACTATACAGGAGTCATAGAGAAGATATGTAGAATGAGTCTGAGGTCGAGCGTGTTCTCAGACTTGAGCCTATAGACATGGAGCTGTTGATAGAGTGGTAGTTGTCCCCGAGATGTTTCAAACACCTCAATTCGACGCAGATAAAACCGATCAAATGCCTTCTACCAACCAAAAGAATCCATTCTCCAGACCGAAAGCAATAGTAATGCCAAGGTGGTGGACGCTCCACCCAGCTGTTCAGCTGAACTCGCCGCCTCGGCTAGTGATTCATCAAGCTTCCCCACTCGAGCGGAGGTGCGATATTTCATCTTTCAACATGTTTGATAGCCCTTTACTCATTCTGCCATCTTTCTAATAGCGCCTGATTGCATCCTGCCCTCCAGGGACTTGGAACACTTGATCAACTTTCACCATGTTGATACGACTGGATAATCTCACTGAGCAAGCCCGGCTACTCATCAACAGTCGTCTGGACGACCTGGACTCGTCTCTACATCAACAAATCAACAAAGCCATCCACTCCCATCCCGAAACCGCATACGAAGAATTCTTTGCCCACGACACAATTACCAAATACCTACAAAGCCTAGGCTTCGGAGTCAAAAAGCACGCCTACGGTCTCAAGACCAGCTTCGAAGCTTCACTCGGCTCCGGTGGACGGCAAGTCGTCTTTTGCGCCGAATATGATGCTCTGCCAGGTATTGGACATGGCTGTGGTCATAATCTCATCGCTACAGCATCCGTTGGTGCATTCCTCGGTGCAGCTCACGCTCTAGCAACGTTGAAGATCCCTGGCCGTCTTCGTCTCTTGGGAACCCCAGCTGAAGAAAATGGCTGCGGCAAGGGCAAGTTGATAGAAGCTGGTGCTTTTGATCCTCCGGAAGACGTCGCCGCTGCCATAATGGCACACGCGGTCCCTGCATCACTGATCGGTTCAGACACGGGCGTGGCAGGCCTGAGATTAATCTCGAGTCATCAGTTCCGTGTTGAATTCAGAGGTCATGCAGCACATGCAGGCGGAGAGCCATGGAATGGCGTGAATGCTCTTGACGCTGCTGTGGCGGCTTATAGCAACGTGTCTCTTCTTCGACAGCAGATTCATCCTGATGAACGTATCCACGGTGTTATTGAAGATGGTGGCACAATCCCTGGTGTCATTCCTGATTACACTCGGATGCACTGGAACGTGCGAAGTCCAACCATGGAACGGGGAGAGAAGCTCCTCCAGAGAGTCAAGGCCTGCTTAGAAGCTGGTGCTGCTGCAACAGGTTGTCAGATCAACTACATCTTGCAAGTTCCTATCTTTAAAATCACTCTTGCAGCATTACTGACAGTCTGTAGTTCTCCAACTTATATGGACCTGAGAGTCAACCAAACACTCTGCAAAGCCTACGTCCAAGACATGGCGCGACTTGGACAAACCGTTGCCTTAAACATGGCAGAGCCAGCAACAGCCTCGACAGACATGGGAAACGTGTCTTATCTAGTGCCTAGTTTCCACGGCGCTTTTACCATCACTTCGGACCCTAATGTGGCTATCCATAGTCCCAAGTTTGCTGAGGTGGCCAGTACGGATGATGCACATGCCACAGCGATAAAGACGGCCAAGGGGATGGCAATGTTGGCGATTAGAGTATTGGTCGAGGATAATATTGCAGCTGGAGCAAGGAGAGATTTCGAGACTGATAAATAGCCTGTTGACACGGGCACCGACTCGTCAAGAAACACAAGAACCATGATCACCAAAAGCAAGAGTCTTGATTTTGTTCATAGCCGGGCCCTATTTCTCTGCCTCGTCACTTCTATCCCAACCCAAGTACTCCAGAATCATCAAACGCCAGCCATACCTCCCTCATCGCATAAAGCTGATCAAATCCACCATACCATTATCCAAAATCTCCATATTCCCAGCCCCAGTAGGATCAAAATGCAACGCATCAAAATCAACCTCGGTATCCAAACTAGAAAAAGGTCCATCAAGTCCATCAAAAACAGTATTACTAGGCAAGAAATCCAACTCAGGCTGCGCAGCCCCCGAATCATCCACATTGAAAACCTCAAAAATATCCCGGCCGGAGCGGCTTAGCTCCTGTCTGTAGCTCTCTACGGCTGCTTCGGCTTTTTGGCTCAGCTCGCCGACTATGGCTCGCAGGCTGCGGAAGGAGGCGTCATCGATTACGCTGAGGAGCTTGTCGTATAGGTCGAGGGCTTTGACTGCTAGGTGTTGGTCGACGTGGATGAATTTGTGGCCTGGGTTGAGGGTCATATTGGCGAGGATGATGATGAGGGCTGAGAAATGGGAGCAGCTGCATTGCCTGAAAAGTGTTAGCAAAGGATGAAACCTGACAAGGGAAATCTTACCAGACAAGACACTCGGTTGGTGTCGCCTCTTGGAATAACTTCATACACCCCCGACTAATATCAACGCACTTTGTCCATCCATCCGGCAAAGGCGGCTCCTGGTCCTTCATGCTGCAATTTGGACTCCCAAAGCCCTGATCCAAGTCCTCAATAGCAGCACGGCTCAATGAACTAATCCTCTTGACCCAGTCCGCATCGTGGCTGTATATCCCATGCGTCATGACCTCTGCCAGGAGAAACGAGTGGTGCATCTTGGTCATCTGCACAAGTTGACTCGGTCCAACAGCCGCAGCGACATTGTCGATGTGGAAGACGGCTGGGATGCGCTCGTACCATTGATCCAGCATGGCTTGGAGACGGAGGACTCTTCGTTTGCGCTCTGGGCCGCGGACCTTGCTTGCGCGGTTCGAGTAGAGAAGGTCATAGACTTTGCCCTCGATGTAAGCCAGCTCAACTCGTCTTCTGTGGTAGTTGAAGTGAACTTGGCCGTTCTGTGTCCATATCAAGCCAGCACTGTCTGCGGGCGCAAGACTTGGAAGTGGAATATCCACGTCGTCGTCAAACTGGCAAGACGGGGTGTTTGCCCTCAGACAAATGTCCTATACATGTAAGCCAAGCTCTCACTCCAAGGAACCTGATGACCTACCTTGTCAAGGGTGTACGCAATCCAGAAAACACGGGACCGCTGATCAGCTTCAACAGCCGGAAACAACTCTCCCGCGTTGGAAGAATGTAGCTGCAATCGATGCGCCAACCTAACCGCAGTACCAATAATGACACTCGCGGGCTTCGGATCGCGACTATTCTGGAACAGCATAACAATCCCAAGCAGAATCTGAACACCGAGCAAGTCCTGATCGCGCGTGACAAGCTCAGAGACAACGGTTTGCGCATTCCTCAGACACACATCAGCCCTCTCGATGTGCTTCACCTGCGTCTCTCCAAGTGCGAGCTGCGGCGTGCGATAACCTAGCGCCATGACGATCTGAATGGCCGCCCATGTCGCCCTGTCGCGGGACTGAGGCTGGCTATACCAGGTATGCAGCATCTTCATAAAGACAGGCTGATGAAACAGTGGAATCACGGTATTAAACGTGTAAAAATAATGATCGACAACAGGTAGGATGTCTTCCAAGGGCGGCAACATCAGCGAGTCGGGTCCTGGGCCTTCGTAGATGCTTGGGTTGATGGGGTCAAACTTCCACGAGTGGTAGGCCGATCGCGCGATCTCAGCTTGCACTTCATTGTCTGCGGACACCGCCTCTGTGGTTTCGCTTGAATGGCTCTCTGGTGATTGTTGAGCGGTTGAAGACTGCTGTGGCTGGGCGTCTCGAGCGACATTGAGGACGAGCTGGAGTTGGGCTTCAATGCGAGCCAACCTCGACTCCAAGGCCTCTGTGCGGCCGGAACTATACATCATGAGCATTCACTCATCAATCCCTTTGAAAAGAATGATACATACTCTTCCTGTTGCTGGGATTTCGCCCCTGCTCTCACCCTCGCCGGATTGGCCTTGCGCCGAATAATGCTCGTCCGACAGTCCGTATTGTAAAGAATACAATTCGAACAGACAGGCTTGAGCATGTCACACTTGATCTTTTTCGTAAAGCACAAATCGCAGGCTATTTCCGGTCAGTTCAAGTACGGTCTCATGATTGAGGCACTCACCTTTGCGACGGTTCGATCGTGTAGGATCCGTATCTTCCGTTGAGGTCGTCATGCCGTACCAAACAATCCCTTCTCAAATGAATGAGCAAAGAAAACAAAAAAAGACTTTATTCACGTTGTTTAATCCCGATCTTGGCGGTTAATGAATGAATGGGTTAGATTGTCGGCTCTGGAATGCGTGATCCCCCATGAGCCACGCTTACAAATCCACTCACACCTCGCATCGCTAGCCCCTTTGATCGACGGCCCGAGGTTGCATTGAAGATCTGAGGTGATCTCTTAGGCACAGGGCTTAGCTATTCGGACTTGGAGCCCTCGGATTTTAAGAAAGCCGTAGAACATGTACATTCTATACTCTAATGTCTAACTCTGTCTATATTCCCATGCTCTAAGCAGACTTGACAGTCCCGTAAGGCACCTCAGGTCCCGAGTACTGCACAGCCCGCACAAACTCCAACTTGAGCCCATCCTGAACAAGCTTCTCAAACCAAGCTCCCATGTCACCTCCGAAAGTCTGGAACGCCTCGGGGTCGCTGAAGTCGAATGGCTCAAAGCCGCGTCCCACCTGGGATATCTGAGTCTGCGCGGCGACCATGGCGATACCGAGATCTGTCTCGATGGCCTCGACCGGCTTGATTGCGCCTTGGACGCGACCTTCAATGATGTCGGGGACGAGACGGGGTTCTGCGATGGAAGGTCGTGCGAGAGCAACACCGTCAACAACCTTGAGAGCATCAACCATGGCTCCGACAGATCTCATACCACCCGCGATATAAGTCCTCATCTTGTGTCCCGGATCAAGCGCCTTGGTGATAGTCGCAGCCCACTCGAGAAAGAAACCCTCCCTCCTAGCAGTACTGTCCTTCTTCCACGCCATGTCCATATGCTCATAAGTACCGCCACTCAACTCCACAAAGTCAAACTCCAACTGTTCAAGCGTCTCGCACAGCTCGCGCGCCTCATCAGGCGTGACACCGCCATCCTGAAACTCGACGCTGTTGAGCTTGGCGCTAACGATAAACGTGGGAGACACGCGCGCCTTGACGGCCTTTGCAATGTCGGATACAATGCGCAGGCGAGACTCGATGGTCTGGGGTCCGTATTCGTCGGTGCGCTTGTTGGTGGTTCGCGAGAGGAATTGAGAGATGAGGTAGCCGTGGGCGGCGTGGAGTTCGATACCGTCGAAGCCGGCCTTTTCAAGGTACTCTGCTGCATGAGCGAAGCCTTGGACTATTCTTGCGATCTCCTCCCTTGTCGCGGCATGGGGCTTGCCAAACGTCATTCCCATCTTGGGTTCTACACACCATTAACCCTCTGATCGCAAGCCTCGTCACAGTCACTCACCAAGTTGGACATCAGACGCAGAAATGGCGACGGGGTTGACTCGCGCGTCGACCTGTCGTCCAGGATGATTCACCTGACCAACAAGCAGACTCCCATCAGCCTTGGCAACCTTTGCGAGCTCCTTGAACTTTTCAAAGCGCTCTCCTTCGTACTTTGCATCAAGAGGAATACCCATGTTTCCTGGGTCGCCCGCAGACTCGAGATCAATGTCAATGTTTCCAGTGACGATGACACCAAAGTTATTCTTGCCCTCGCCCCATCTACACCGTCATCAGTCTCGCAATCATACACTTTTTCGTGTTCACGTACCGCTTGTAGAGCTCAATCGACTCCTTAGTAGGAATACCCCTGTCCTCAGGCGTCTTGGGACTCCACGTGGCAAGCTTCTCAGCCATGGGACTCTTCATGAACCTGTTCTTTGCGATTCTGCCAGAGGGGTGAAAGCTAAGCTCCTGGGCCAGAGGCTCAGGGCTAACGTCTCCGGAACTGTAACGAGGGGAGGCCATTGTAATCGTAAAAGTGTCGTTTGTTGGTGATTGATGGATTGTGATGTTTGTGTGTCTTGTTCAATCGTCGCTTCGCCTCCCGACATTTATACAAGATCGCATCGTAGAGTTCTCATCACCGTGGAAGTCTCGTCGTCTGCCATTATCCTCCACGGCGTGTATCCCTCTTGCATTCCCCTCCATGGCACTCCGAGCCAGAAACTAGCTCCATCCAAACTCTCCACGGGCTGTCTCGTTGGCGGTCAATCCCAGCCCAAATCCTCCCCGGAAGCGGAAATAACCCTCCCTTTGTGTGAAACCCCGAAAGACCCCATAATTCACAGACCAGGGCCATCGCCACGGCGTTCCACGGAGGACCGGACCAACATTATTAATCCAACCCCAATATTCATCCGCTCGGCCTCCGATACGGACGAATCCTCTCATTCTATTCGTCAGAGATCATCACCACGGCTGAATCCTTCGGTAACTCGTCCGTTATTCGGCCGTTTTCGTCAGCAACAACACATTCCTTCTCAACACTTTACTCCCATCTTTCCCGTTCAATAGGCGGACGCTGTATCTCGCCCGTATTGCCGACCGTGTCTCTACATCCTCACTTACACTCAAGTCCATTGTTCGGCCGAATCAACAGACAATGGGGGAACCATCAACGAAGCGGCGCAAAGTCCGTAAAGGAACACGCAGCTGCTGGGAATGTCAGTGTACCAATTGATCCTTCAGTGATAGGTCACTAATTCTCGACAGGCCGTAGACGCAAGATCAAGTGTCAATTCAACAGCGACGAAGATGCAATCTGCGTGGGCTGCATCCAGCGCGAGACGACATGCATCTCGCAGGAGTACGTCCAGGAGCCTGCAGCTCCCACACAGGACAAGCGTCTCGCGCAGCGCCTCGGACGACTCGAGATGTTGATGGAGAAGTTGGTCGACAATTCAGTCCCTGAACCTCCTCCACCTACACGAAGAGTGCACATCCCTTCGCCCTCCGACTCGGATGAACCATCTACTTTCCGTCGCTTCACGCAACAAGCTGCTGATGTGTTTGACTCTTCAGTCGTGGACAATGCCCAGCACATGACATCTACATTAAACCATTCGGATACACCTCTAACATCCCTCCCCGATTCAACCCCCATAGTCCCCCCAATCCGTTTCCCCTCTCGCCTAGCAAAAGCAAACCACATCTCCCCCCAACTCCACGCCCTCTTCCCACCCCAAAGAACCCTGTACGCCATCTCCCAGCAGAGTCCCGGGGCACGTTTCGTCCTCGCAGCATTCTATTCCCAAAAAGATCAAATCGACGGAAAGCCAGAGCCTCTTTCATCTCTAGCCCAGATCCCAGATGTCACCAGCCATCCAGCCATCCTGGCCAAGCGCCTCCTCCAGCTTGCAGTCTGTCTCCAGCAGATGCCCGCCTTCTTCGACGGGAGCACCCTAGGTCTCAAAAAGTCCATGGCAGAGACCATGGAGGAATGGGTCTCAGTATCTTCCAGGCTCGTCACGTCAGACGACGACTTTGTAGGATGTCTCGAAGGTCTAGAGTGCCTCATCATCCAGAGCTTCTACCAAAGCGACGCGGGCCAACTACGCAAGGCATGGATGACATGTCGTCGCGCCCTCAACATGGCCCAGCTCATGGGTATAGATCGACGATCAGCAAAGTCGATCCGCTCCTGCGATCCATCATTTGACCCAAGACGTCGTCCATCTCCAGCTGTAATGTGGTTCCGCATCAACTGCAACGACCGCTACCTCTCTCTCATCCTCGGTCTCCCCATTGGATCCCGCGACAACTGGTTCGCTATAGACGATAATATTCAGTCCGACGCACCTAGCGACAAGCTCGGAAAGGTTTACGCCGACATTTCCGGTAAAATCGCCGACAGAAACGAAATGACGGGCAGTGAAGCATACGCCCTAACGCAGTCAATCGACCTGGAACTTGAAAAGGCCTTCAAGATGATGGACGTCCTATGGTGGAAACTCCCGGATATGGCCATATGCTGCAACTCATCTGACACATCCGGCGACAACATGTCAGTCGTCAAGCTCCAGATCCGTCACTACTCACTTCTCATCCTGCTCCACCTCCCATACCTTCTTCGGGACCGCGGCCAGAGACGGTATGAATACAATCGCGCCACGTGTATGCAGGCAAGTCGCGATGTGTTAGCCCGCTTTCTCGAGTACCGGACTTGTTTCACAACAGCCATCGCTGGTCGACACGTCGATTACTCTGCCCTAGTAGCAGCCATGACACTTCTCCTAGGCTATCTAGGCTGGCGATGGCCCGGGTACGAAGCCCAACGAACTCAAGATCGAGAATTGGCCGAAAAGGCGCAAGAGAAGATGAACGAAATGGGAGCCATGAACAACGACAGGCTCTGTATAGAAGCAGCCGAAACGATTCGCCAGCTCCTCCCCATCGTTCAAAGACCTACAAACGGAGAAGAGAGAAACGTCCATCTCAACATTCCCTTCCTAGGAACTGTCAACATCAACCCGGGCCCATCACCTCCGCCATCTACAGCGGGCATGATGCCGACACCCACAGGCAACACAGAAGGAGGCCTATGCTCAGAAATTCCCTTCTCCTTCTCCCTCAATGAGTCTTCGTTCACGCCACAGCCACCCGAGATTAACGACATTTCAACAACCTGTCCTCTAGAGAATGCAACCCCCGATTGTGTAAATGCCGAATGGCCATGCTTCACAGCTGATCCAGAGGATTGGGCACTGCAAGGAGTAGATACGACATATTGGTCCATGTTAAACAGCAGCATAACATAAAGAGATGTAGTCAGGTGCCAAGCATCGGCGTTGTGTTTATTAGATTATACTGTATACCCAATTTCATAAGAAAACCGCCAATGCAAGACCCGAATGTCAAGGTCGAATAGTCGCAACAAAGGAACAGGCCTAGTGTGGCCAGGGGTATCTCCATGTCCAAGTATCCTTGGTCCCTCCTGAATCAACAAACGCCACAAAAGAGATAGACACAACTCCAGTATCCAGTTAGTGATTAGGTATAACATGTGCCGGCTCGAGCTTTCGGTGTCTCGGCCGCATTAGGTAGAGAGCTCTTCACTCTCGTAGGCCTTCTTCCAGGGCTTCGTGATCGATAGTTTCACTCATCACCCTGGACGGCGCGCCCTTCCGCCGTTGTGCTGTCCAGTATCTCTGGAAGCCAGGAATCGCCCCGGGCTGGTTGATGCCCGGAGCCCGGTTTATCTCTTTTTCTTTCTCAGGCTTCGGGGCCGCTGTACTTGGGCCTCCCCATGGCCTCCAACCAACCCACTTGCCTAGGCTCGTGGAAGGGCTACCCTGGGGCGTGATAGAGGGAGTAGGAGAAAGAGATCGGATGGTAGGATTAGAGACAGTTCGGGAGCTAGGAAAGGCGTTGAAGGCGTTGAAGCTATCTCGAAGCGCAACCGAACTCCGCTTGGCGGCTCCACGGGCAAGTGTGGGTTGCGCTATGACACCCGTCACAACAGCTTCAGCACCACCAAGGCCAAGCGGCCGAAGAGTAAGTTGACTAGGTCGTGCCTTTAGGGTGTGAATGTCAAGACCACCTGCCAGAGACATGATGGACTCGTGAGAGAGCGCTCGATGAATCCGAGGACGAGGCATAAAGTCGTCCTTGGAGTCCTCGGAGCTTTCGACGATCGAACTGTCATCGGCTGAAGGTGTAGTTCCGAGATCTGGCGTCTCCATCCGAGGCACAAGCTCATCGCACTCTCCCTCATCTTCTTCATGAATAGTGTCATCATTATACTGATGCCTAGGCGGAGTGCCAGGATCAAGCTGAAGAGAAGGAGCTTGAAAGCTGAGAGCCGATATCTCAGACGGACCCTTGCGGTGAGCCCGCCAGGTGGGTGACATAGGATCGAAGCTCGTAGTGGGCGACGTGGGAAAATCGCTGTCGGCAAAGGAGGTGTCGAACATGGAATTCCGCTGGTTCGACCGTGGGGAGCTCGGTACAGATGATGCAAAGTCGGATGTTTGCTCCGACATTAGCGACCACCTCTGCTTGGGCATCGAGATGACCGAGTTGGGCTCCTTGGTGGTGATAGAGGCAATGGCAGGCATTGCCGGTCCGGGGTTTAGACTCCAACGACCCGATGATGATCTCGGGGTGGAGGTGCCTGAGCTTGGAGGGTTAAAGATGCTAGAGTTCAAGCTGGAACGCTTCCTCCTCGTCTTGCCCTTGTCAGGCTTGTTGGCCACATGGTAGTGATGATGGATATGCAGCTCTTGGGAAACTCGGGGAGTAGAGGGCATAAAGCTCTCGAGCTCAGCCTTGAGCGTCGAGGCGGAGCTGTCAGGGACAGGCTGATGGTCGAGGAGTTGCTCACGCAGAGACTGAATCTCGTCGTTGGAGTTGAGCAACATCTCTCGCAACTCAGCGATGCCTAGCTGAAGGTTGGCATTGTCCTGGAGGAGGTCACGCACAAAGTGGTTGACAACAGGATTGCCAGGCTTCGGGTCCTGTAACGTCTTGGACGCAGCAGCACCTTTTAGACGAGCAGCTGCCGTACTGAGCTGCTTGTCAACCTCGCGCTGACGCTCCATCCTGCCAATAACCTCGGCATGACGCTCACGCTCCTCGCGGGCTTCCTCTTCCATCCTCTCGAGCTGGTCCTGCATATCCAAGATGCCACGCTGAGCCTCCTTGAAGCGCTGAGCGTGAGACCGAGCATCTTCCCTTGTAGACCTCAGCTCTTGGAAGAGCTCATCCTGCTCTAGCTCCATCAGCGACAAGTGTCGCTCCGCATCTTCGGCTCGGGCAGCAGCAGACTCGAGCCTCCGCACGGCCTGCTGGGACGAGAGGAGGCTGGCCTCGAGGGCCTTGATCTTTGTGTCGGATTCAGAAACGGTGTTGTTGAGAAACTCGAGCTGGTCAAGCAGGCTCCTGTTCTCCTCAATCTTCAAGGCATTTTCGGCCTCGAGCTCCTGCTTGTCCATTTCCAGACGCTCTATCCGCTCGGTCAGATTGAGGCGGTCCCTCTCGGCGTCAGCCATGTACGCTTCATGCCGGGCTAGTAGGGCCTATAAATGAAGAGGTGAAAAGTCAGCAAAGTTTTTCAATCAAGAATGTGCAGATGCGTAAGTGTGTGTTCAGCGACAAAGGGCAGCGGTGGAACAACTGGTATGCGGTCCAGACGGGAGCCAGGGGAGCAGAGCGTGATGTGATTCACACAAGGAATGCTTCGAAATTGGGGGTCGTGTGCGTACCTGACCAAGCTGAGCGGCGGTGTGGACATCCTTCTCGACAGTCTCGAGTATGTAGCAGTTCTTCTTGAGGAGAGGGCATTCGACGCGGCCGCAGCAGCATGTGAGCTCTGGAGTGTGCTCTGGAGTATACTCCGGCCGGGGGGAATCCGGCCTCTCCATGATGGCGGGAGCGAGGATGGAGATGGAGAGGCCTCAGGGTGTTGCAGATTATCTATCGTAATCGAGAGCAAGGTTCGCGAAAGGAAGCGAAAACGGCGGAGAAGGCGGCGGACGTAGCGGTAGGAAACATGATAGATGGGTGATGAATGAGTCGAAGGCCAGGAGGTAGGGTTCGAGGGGGTCAGAGCATGCTTGGCCCGCCGGTAAAGATACGCGGGGACGGAACCAGGCGAGGAAGAGGAGAGTCGAGGTTGTTGAACAACGACGAACTCGTCGAAGAAGCCGCTTCGCTTCGCTTCGCTTCGTTTGAATGGAAGCGGTGGTTGAGGCCTGAACAAAGAGGGTCTTGTCCAGACGGTTGTTGTGTGGCTTGGTATGTGTGGCTCGCGCGTACCTAGCTTCGGTGGATGTGGGGTCTTGTGCCTGTATTAGTGGGTTGCTCGGCGCTTTTGCATGTGCTTCATTTGCGGTGAATGTCAACAAAGAATGAACGAGTCGTGAATAACATTTCAACGACAAGAAGAACGGGATGGAAGAGTTTTTTATGTATGCGGGAGAAAAAAAGAAGGGATGAATCAGGAAGATGAGGCCGCAGAAGAGGCCAGCCAGCCCGCCCCCATGATCCTTGTGATCTTACTGATCCACGGCTGGCTTTGCGCCCAGCTTGCTGCACCACCTGGACAAAAAAGCCTGGCCGCAGACTGCAAGGTGGCGTTCACAAGAGCGAGACAGGGGATCTAGCGTGTTTCCCTCTTGGTCATTGGGGGTGCTCAGGGGTTCGTGGTGGGCTCGAGTGTGTTGACATTGCAGGGAACCTACGTGTTGTCGATGCGTTGGTGCCCGCGTTCATAATTTCATCTGCCCTCTTGATTGGAGCAAGTGTTTTGGGCGCCACATTCTTATCTTGCCTTGCCCGTTTGGGGTAATGACGACACGTTTAGCGCCGACCTCGCGATTTTTGGTGGTTGGTGCGTAGCCACGTGACTACCCTCTCAGGCTCCAGGGTAGCAGTTCACGATGTTGGGAAACAGGGTAATATCAAGCACGAGAAACAATGAGACAATTTTCCAAAGAGAATTATTCACTGGCTTTCAGAAACCAGTACCTGACACATGCTCAGCGGATCTCACTGCCGAGGACGCGCATCTCAAAGTGGTTCCTCCCGCGTTGCCGAACCTCCCAATATCCACTCCCAAGACACCGCTTGCCTAAACCCCACAACCACGTCCTTTACACATCATCAACTCTCCACGCGAAGAAACTTCACCGCCCTTAGTAAGTTGTCAAATCCGGCGACACGACATCCTTAGGGAACGAAAACTTCGTCTCCACAAACACCTTTTGCATCGCGTCCTCCCTCGCCTCGAACTTGTAGTACACCTTGTCCAGATCCTCGAGCCTGACGCGGTGCGAGATCATCTGCGTTGGGTCGAGGTCACCACTTTGGATCATGGCGAGGAGTTCTTTCCAGTACTTGTGGACAGGGGCTTGGCCGTTGCCGATGAGCCGGATGCCTCGCTCCATGAGGGATCCGATGTTGAAGTGGTTGGTCTGTGGGGTTAGGTGTGAATGATGTAGGAGGATGGAGATGCTTACATATCCGACGTAGACGCCTGTGACTCCGCACCGACCATAGTTGCGTACGCCCTCAATCATCTCATTGACGATTTCACTCGTGTCCGTCTCAATGCCGAGAGACATCTCTAGCCAATGCATCCAGCCCTTGGCGTACTCACCAGCCGCACACTCAATCGCGACATCAGGACCACGTCCACCACAAAGGTCCTTGAGTCGGCTAACCACAGTCTCTTTGTTGGTGACTCCGTGAGACAAGTGCTTGTAGTCGACCAGCTCTAGCTTATCCTTGTGCTTTGGAGGCCAGTTGTCCTTGATGAAGGAGAGTCGGGGTTCAGTGTCGATGAATATGACTTTGCTTGCGCCTTCGAGGATGGCAAAGATGCCAGCCATTTGACCGATTGGGCCGGCACCGAAGATGGCAACTTCGTCTTCAGGGTAGACAGCCGTGTCTTTCACAGCGTTGTACGATGTGGCCAAGACATCAGAAAGATACAGGGCTTGACATGTTAGCAAAGTGGCATTGACTCAAGAGATGAACTCACCCTTCTCATCAGGAACATCCTCCGGAATCTCCAGCAAATTCACATCACCCAACGGCACACGCACATACTCAGCCTGTCCACCAGCAAACCCACCCGTAAAGTGGGAATAGCCAAACATGCCCGCCGTCCTGCCCCCATACATGGCCCGCTCAGTCGTGTTGGAGTTTGTCTTTTCGCACTGCGAAGAGAGCTTCTGCTTGCAAAAGAAGCAATCGCCACAAGCAATCTGAAACGAGGCAACGTATCGCTTGCCTACTTCGATGCCTGTGACGCCTGGACCGATTTCGTCTACGACGCCGCAGAATTCGTGGCCGAGAATGTCGCCTTCGTTGAGTTGGATGACTGTCCCATGGAGGAGGTGTAGATCTGAACCACACACGGTGCTTCCTGTCACTTTGAGGATAACGTCGCGATCTTCAAGAATCTTGGGTCTGGGTACATCGACTGAGGTAGTTAGCATGTGTGTATGTGAGAGTGTTGTGAGTCGTACCCATCTTGACCTTGTTCTTGCCCATCCACGCCAACGCCTTCATCGTCTCGCCAGATTTACCCGTCTCACCCTCGTATGAAGTTACATCTTGCTGTGTAACGGCATTGTCGCCATGTCCGATGACCTTCTCGGCCTGGTACGCTGCTTGAGAAGCCATTGTTGCTGTCAACGTGAATCAGTAGCGACCATCAAGTAATGCGCAACCTGCGCTCTCTTTATCTGTTATGAAAGCATCCACTTTGTAACGTTATCCAGTCGCTTACACATTAAGCAAAATCATTATGCTCGTCACAATGACAAGGGACGTCGTTCTGTTGATGCATCCATGATGATCGAGTCCTCGACGTCATTGACTTGGAGGGTCCGGGGCTTTTGCACCGGCCCTATCAGTGACAGTCAAATGGAACAGATTGGGCTTGGATCAATGTCATTAACTAACTTGAGGCTCGTCATGATTAAACAGTTTCCTATTCAGTATATACTCCGTCGCAGTAATGCCGTTCTGAGCAATGTTCCCGATAGTCCCTCGTCATCAAGACCCTCTCTCTCGGCAAACAACTCACAGCACACTCATCCCCTCTTGAATCTGAGTCTTTGTAAGCATCTTGTTGACTCTCATCAGCTCCGCGCTCTGAGCCATAGCCGGATCTCTTCCCATGCTAGCCATAGCCACCACTGTGTCTCCCTTGGTGTAGTAGGCGATGAACTTGTTCTCGGTCGGGTCACCCTCGACGATAATATCATCGAAGCCGGGTATGGTGTTTCCACAGTATCGCAGCTGAGCTCCCAAAGCCGACCAGAAGATGGGGATAAAGTGCTCGGACTTGCTTGATGGGTCGACGATGTGGTTCGCGACGATGCGACCGGATTGTTGCGCCACGTTCCAGTGCTCAATTCGAATGTGTGTTCCATCGCCACCAGGTCCGTGATAAGGGAAGGTAGCGATATCTCCAATCGCATAGACATCCTTCAAGCCTGCAACAGCGTAGTTGTCGTCCGTCTTGAGAGAACCATCCTTCTCCAGCTGAACGGCCTTGTTCTTTTGCAAGAATCCGGTCGCGGGAGAGACACCGACACCAAGAACCACGAGATCAGCGTCCAGCTTGGTGCCATCCTTGAGATAGACAGCGCCGACATTGGAAGGATTGGATGTGTCCGGCTCGGCCTTGTCAACGCTTGCACCCATGTAGAACTTGACACCTTTGCCCTCCAGCGCTTTCTGGAGACCTGCGCCGACCTTTTCACCGAGGACTCGCTCGAGAGGGACCTTTTCCATGCCGACGACTGTGACTTGGTTGTCGCTGCTTGTCGCCACGGCCAACTCAATTCCGATGAACGAAGAGCCAATGACCACGATCTTCTTGCCCTTCTCGCCGATCGCATTGACAATCTTTCGAGTATCGTGAACACTTCGCAGAGTAAAGATGTTGTCAAGGACCTTGAATCCTTGAAGAGGCAATCGTCTGGGTGTTCCACCCGTAGCAAGAACAAGCTTGGTGTACTCGACTTTCTTGCCATCATCCGTCGTGACGTAGCGATCGTTAAAATCGACATCGGTGACTTCGCTCTCAATAAACTCGACAGATCCGCTCTCATACCAAGACTTGTCACGCCAGGTGAGCTTGCTAAGGTCCGTCATGAGAGCCTTGCTCAGCTTGGTGCGATCGATGGGGTAGTAGCCTTCGTTGGAGATGACGGTCAATGGGCCCTTGTAGCCCTTCTCACGAAGACCTTCGACCAAACCCAATGTACCCGAACCTCCTCCAACGACGACGACCTTTTCGCTTTGAGCACCGCTGGCAGCTGCGCACTTGATGTTGGGCTTTCTTCGCGAGCCTTTGACGGCGGCCTCTTCACCTGTCAGGTACACGGCGCCGTTTCGCTCAGCGACTTGGAATACGGGCAAATGATCGAGGGCAGGAGCATCTTCGACGTCGCCGGTTTTGGCGTTGAAACAGGCTGCGATTATCAGTCAGTGTAAGTCGTGATCAATGAGACATGACGTACCTCCGTGCCATGGACAGGTCAATCGACCGTCGCTCGTCAGCACGCCCTTGACAAGAGGAGCGCCATAATGCGTGCACTTGGCACCAACAGCTTGAATCTTTCCTTTGACATTCACAAGCAAGACCTTGCCATTCTCAATACCCTCCACCTCGACCTCCTTCTTCGCGCCAGGCGAGAGGTCGAGGGACGAGAGGTCCTTGATCTTGTATTCCTGAGCCATTGGTCTGCAAGTGGAGAAAGCCCGCGATAAAGCAATCGGTCGTCGAGTTTGTATACAAAAGACTTGAAGTAATCTGGGGTACGGACGCATCAAGACGTATGCGAGATGAACGGGGGAAGCTCAAGGTGCGCCGCGAGAGAGCATGTGAAGAAGTGAGGAGAAGTGCAACATGGCGCAATCAAACGGGACACGGCAGATGTACCGTTCCCCCTCACTCACACTGACTGAACAAGAGGGAAGCCCGGAATGATCCATGTTGTGATAATGTGGGGGATGACAATAAGAGCAAGCTGACTGGTCGAAGCTATCAGAGCTGCATGTGTGTATGACGACGATGAGACGTGGTTCGGATCGTTCCCTTGGAGGGACCATGTACGAGTACGAATAGGGCTTAGTTCAATTGGAGAGATTCCATATCTGAAGGAGCTTATCCCCAAGCCAGATTAGTTAGCCCATCATTTGTAACTGCCGTGATGTCGCGGGAGTGGGAGGCCGAGAGTGGGAGCCGTCACTACGCCTTGACCAAAACCGTACCGATTCAGATCTAGACCATCACAAGTTCATGATGATAGATACTTAGAATGAGGTAAAGTGACCCTGTGAGTATGTAAATATTTGTTAAATTTATGAATACTTTTCCCAAAGGTTCATAGTAAAATTATCCTCAGCTTAGACGACATGGCCCGTCCCAGTACGTGGCTGAACGCGTTCGTACACACTTCATGTCCCTGCGTGACGACTTCAGCATTGTCGCTCTCACGAAGCGTCTCCTTGCCACCCGTCAGGGAAGAGATCCAACGTCAAGGTATCAAAGAGGAACAAGTCATCGGGAAGACTAACATCAGCTCCGTCAAAGCAGAGCCCTCCGTCTGGAGTCGAACCAATTGTTCCGACAGCCCCGTTTGTGATAGCATCGAGAAATGACTCTTCTACATCACATCGATCTTCATTTTCTCGCGAGGATGATACCTCCTCTGTTCCCCCAAGAGGCGCTGTGGCCTGCCCGTTCTCTCGCCCGTGGTCCTCATCAGGCCCGCCCGCCTGGACCGCCTTTGCAGCTCGTTGCTGCTTCAGCTTCAACGCCCGTTGTTCAACAAAATGTAGCCACGCGCGCGCATAATGCCAGTGCTTGGATAGTCCCCTCAGAGCCGCCATAAGAATCTCGAGGACGTGTAATGATCTGGCCGCGACGATGGGCTTACTCGACCCCGCCTCGTGGATGATGTGAATAGTTGCCGTGATGAGAACGTTGGTACTGTACAACCACAGCGTCGATAACGCATCCTGAGGCATGGTCTCAAAGATGGCGGCGATAGTCTTCGCAGAGTCTCCGCACAGCCCAGGATCGTTGCACTGGTCTGGTCGTACATCCTCGGTGCTTTGCTTTGGCAGAGGTCGATGGACCAGGATGACAAAGTTGTTGTAGGTAAGGTGAAGGATCGACTGCCATGTGTCAAGAGTAGAGTACTTGAGCTGAACCTTGGGTGGCAGTTGGAGGATGAACTCGGCCAGAGACTCGTCGGCCTTTCTCGTGGCTCGAACCCGATCTTCGGGGGAGGATCTAAGAGCCCAACCCTCTCTCATCGCCCGTGATATTATGATGCATAGTTTAGTCTGATATATCACAAAGTCCTTCTGCGCGTTGGGAATCCCCTCAAAGTGATAATACTCGAGATCAGGTACATCTGAGTCGTCCAGGTTGCTGCTCACCATTAGCGGGTGAAGCCTTGTTGCCAAGTAGTGGTCTCTTACATTACCTGTGGTCGACCCGAAGACAGAGCTGAGATAGTGTCAAACTGAAAGAGAACCCACCATAACCGCGTGTAGACCCTCCTATGAACCAACAACATCCTGGACTGAGTGGCATCGCGATACATGCCAAAGGCCATGGCTGTCCGGGCCGCAATCCCAATCCAGTGCCACGCACTACCAACAACCTCCTCGAACCCATCAGAATGCCACGTCATCAAGAGAGATGCCTGCACATATACAAGCCGATCTGTTTCGAACTGATAGTCAATCAGAGTTTTGGCCCTGCGGAAAAACATGGGCTTTAGTGAGTGCATGGCCTCATCGTGGGACGACAAGACATGTGCCCCGACGAGGAAAATGGCATTCATGAGGGCCGAAGACAGAGGATTCTCAGGGTCTTTGCCCTCGTACTGCGCCATGAACTCTTCTTCGTCAACTATAGGCCATCCGCAGTTTACAAAGTCAAAGTATGCTCGAAGCAATCTGTCGGCCAGCTTCTTATCCGGACGCTCAAGAATCTCCCGGGGCACGAACCGATAGAAAGACGTTCCCTTGACCCGCATCTGGCTGTATCCTAGATGAACGCTGCTCTCGTCTCCGGTCCGAGGGAAATTCTGACGGACGAGGTAGTGACAGTTGGACATGCCGGTACCGATGAAGCAAACCCGTGTCAAGCGGCCGTAATCTGCTTCCTTCATGTCGTGACGCCCGAGAAAGTCAGCCAAGTTATTGGCGTCATGTTCGCCATCCTCATCACGGACTGAAGTCTGAACGTGAACTGCGTCGACCTCCAACGGCGAGCTCGAATCCGTCGCGGGCTCGACGGGCGTGGACTCGCGGGGACGAATTGGCACCGGTGCAAGCCGGGCAGCCACAGGTACCCTACGCTGTTTCTTTGGATAGATGTGGCAGCCAGACCGGTTTCGAGAGCTACACCCCGTGCAGGGAGCTCCTTTTTGTAGGATATCGCAGCGTATCTTGAGTCGGTGGCAATGGGTGCAAGCCCTCCCGTCTGGTGCAAGTACAGTTAGCTTAGCCGCAAGGACACGCCGGCAGGGATCCGATCTCGGCGGTATAAGAGGAGAGGGGAACAATTGATGAATGGTGCACTTACTTACTCTTCTTCGTCCATTGGCGGGGGACATTGAGTTCTCGATTTCAAATTCCGTCCCAACGGACTTGCGCTTCATGTCCGGCCGCTTTTCTGTTGGATTGAACGGTAGTTGATGTCGAGGACGGGAGTGATGGAAGTCAAGGCAATAAGACGACGGAGACTGCAGCGGTCAGTCATGAGGTCGAGGACGGCCTTTGAGAGACGGAAAGTTGGACCAATGAGCCGTCGACTTTGGCTATCGCACGGAAGTTGAGTTGTGGGTATCGGCAACGGGACTTGGCTTTCGGTTATGGCCGATGTGGCGCCCTCATCGGGATAGTCTCCCGAGTCACTTACACGAGGTTGGCTTTTAGTATAAGAGGAAGAAATGGTTTGAACCAAAGATACTTCCATATGAAAGTACATACAGCGTTTTTAAAAGATCTGCCAACGAAACTATGAACGATATATCCCTTACTAGTGGCCCCGGGCATGAACCTGCCTCTAAACGACCAGGGGTTACTATAGATGCCGTTGATCCCATCGACTCCAAGGTTCATGCGGCCAGGTTTTCAACGGCAAGTCATGGATAGTGCACGGTCCGTGCCGAAAGTGCAGTGCTAATGGCAACTATTCTAGAAGCGAAAAATACATGTTGTCGTAGCAGGCCTGGCCTGCGCCTTCAACGGCAGTTTTGGAACATCGATGCCTTCAGGAGCACTCGATGCTATATCGAACCATTTTGGAGTCTATGACCAGGTGCAGTTGACGTTGCTCAACTCACTCAATTTGGCTGGCTTCGTCATTGGACCCCTCTTCTTCGGACCCTTGAGTGAATACATCGGGCGCCGGCCAGTCATGATATTTACATTCTTTGGCTACCTTGTGTTCATGCTCGCATGCTCTGGGGCCCCTAATTACACAGCCCTCCTGACATTCCGCCTTCTCTGCGGTCTGAATGCTGCCGCCCCCATGGCCGTGATAGGTGGACTGTACGCCGATGTGCTCGACGACCCTTCAGAACGTGGCACCGCCATGTCCCTTTACCTAGCCATAAGCGCAGTCGGCCCCCTCCTAGGACCCTTTGTATCCGGTTTTGCCTCCCAGGCATCATGGAGGTGGGCATTCTGGGCCGCCGCCTTAATTGCTGTCCCGACACTCCCACTAGTATTGACCCTGCCCGAGACATTTGCCCCGGTTCTTCATAACAGGGAAATTCACAGGCGCCGAAAGAACGGCGATGAGGGTATTGAGGAGGTCCAAATGACAAAATTACACCCCTTTGACGCCCGTGAGATATTCTTGCGCCCTGTGGTTATGATGGCTACCGAGCCGATTTTGTCACTCTCATCTCTTTATTTGACATTGGCGAATTCACTATTTTACATCTCTTTCCAGGCATATCCTCTAGTATTTGAAGGTAAACATTCTTTTGATCACTGACTTTGGAACTGCTGGCTGATAGCTTATTCCAATAGGCATGTATCATCTTCGCACCGAGATTGCTGGCCTCACCTATCTACCCAGTAAGTCCAAAACCATACTCGCATAAAAGCCACAGATATCTGACTGATACAATCTTAAAGTCGCCCTTGGCACGATGGTATCATTCCTGGGATTCATGATCTACACACCGTGGTATGATCGGTCCAGAGCAGCCGGCAAGTCGTGGGCTCAGAAAGAAACAAACCGTCGACTACCGATCGCCTGTCTTGCAGCTCCTCTGTACGTCAAACGCGAAGCATCGTAGAAACAAAGTCTAACATGTCCCAGACTTGTCATCGCACTCTTTTGGTTTGGTTGGACGTCCAAACCCTCTATCTCACCATACGTCCCAGCAATTGGAGGATTCTTCTCTGGCGCTGGATTCCTCTTGATATTTATGAGCATCCTCAACTACATTACCGACGTGTTTCGTGAGGCATCGGCATCGGCCCACGCGGGAGCCGGCTGCATGAGATCCCTTGGTGCCATCGTCATTCCGCTCGCGGCTGGCCCCATGTATGATCGACTTGGCGTTCACTGGGCACAGAGCCTTCTTGGGTTTCTTTCACTGGTCATGGGGGGTATACCGTTCTTCTTTATGAAGTATGGTGAGAGGTTGATGCAGAAAAGCAAAGCTGCTCAAGGGGGTAATACAATAAAAGACGACGGGGTGATGGTCTGAGTAGGAATGAATAAAGGTTGGTGAGAGTATTTACATACTTTAGACGATGCTTTAAATAGAGTTATCAGGAGTAAAATAAAGAATGACTTGGCTGTTTATGGAAACCCCCATCACATAAGAAGTCTGCATGCCAGATTATGTCTCTGCGTGGCACTGTTATTCCGTCGACGGACCTGCTCCTCATTAATAACAAAGTCTCAAGTTTCCTACCTACGCCGAGTCGAACATCAATGATCCAACTGAGCAGAGGTAGTCCAATAGCCCCACGTGAAGGATTGTCCAGATCAGGGGCATTTCCAATTTGTCATCTTCAACATTGGCTGACAAAAAATGAGTAATGCTGCTTGAATGTCCCTACGCGAGATGTTTAAGCATTTGTGGAATTACGTAGGCATCCCAACGGAAATTCGGTCATCAGCCGATGATCTTTGTTCGGCCGAATAATCGTATCCTCGTGTAATCAACATCACGTCTGGGGCCGAAACATCCGGGTGAAGGTGGAGATAATTGCATGTATATAAACTAGCTGGAGATCTTCGTATCAGCCTGTAATCAAGCGCCATTGTCTTTTCACACCCAACATCATCAACATGGCCCAGGACCAAACTGTTCATCGCACTGCAGAGCAATCTGCCCGGGACGCTGTTGCAAAGACTATTCTGGCTCGTCATAGCACCCGAGCCTTTTCCACAAGTCGAAAAGTACCACTATCCATCATCGAGGAATGCCTCAGCATAGCCCAGCAAGCACCATCGTCCGCAAACATCCAGCCGTGGCGCCTCACACTTGTATCTGGACCTCCTCTAGAACGCTTGTCTGCGTCTCTCGTCTCAAGCTTTGAGAATAAGACCGAATTGCAGGTCCCTGCCATCCCCGAGTCGTACAAAAGCTACCGGTCTGAACTGGGTCACCTCATCTATGGACCTAAAGGATACGACATTGCTCGCGAGGATAAGGAGTCGATGATGAAGGCTTTAGTCAGCAACTTCAAATTTTATAACGCCCCGGTTGTTGCCGTGGTCTGCATCGACAAGGAGCTGAACAAGTCTGATATTCTCTCCGTGGGGATCTACCTCCAGACGTTGCTCCTGTTGTTGACCGAGAGAGGGCTGGGAACACAGGTTTCTGTTGCTCCGACCGGTTATCCTGATATCCTTAGAAAAGAGCTCGGGATTGAAGAAAACCTGGATATCTTGTGTACTGTGGGCATGGGGTATGAGAATGAGCAAGAGCGCATCAATTCTTTAAAGACGCCGAGGAATGACTGGAAGGAAAATGTCAGATTTGTGTTGGACTGAGGGCTTCGATATCCAGTCCATCGCTGATATCAACGAGATGAATGCATAGAGGTCAAGAGGGAATAGCTTGCTTGGTACATCTCAGGATTGAAGTAATTGTCATAGGGTCGTAGGACCGACCGATTCTAGTTCTCGATATTGCGTTACGAAAGTATAGTCTTGAGAAGGTAAAAAGGGAAAAGTCTCTTACTTCTCACACGAAGGTTGAGGGGATTAAATGACCCTCTACGAGGTTTAACCTTTTAGTAATATAGCAAGGTGTAAGCCTTTTACTATAAGAAATATACTATTTAAAAGGGCTAATACATTAGCATTTAGATATACTACTATGATATATTAATAACATATTCTTTATTACGATTAAAGCCTAGGCCTGGATGGATTAACGGGGCTAGAAGACCGAATATGGCAGCATAATTGGCTTAAACATATAGAATTAACTGAGGATGCCAATTGTTTAAAGAGATGAAACGCAAAGAGCGACTTGGGGTTTGATCTGCCCATCCATAGCCCATCCATCCTGGAAGCTTGAGGTTCTGTAAACCCATGATTGAGATTATCAACTCCCTCGAAAGACACAATAGAGCTAGAAACTGAACTGCAAACGCCCAAAAAGAAGACCTGGCCCATGTACCTGATTTCTAAAACTTGAGAGCTATCTCGGGGACGTCAAACTCGACATAAATGACCCGGCCACAGCGGTCCAGCATAGCAATCCCCGACTTGTTCCAATCCACCGCCTTTTCATCAAGCTCGTCCCACTCGTAATTGTACTTGAAGCGAGGTCGGTACTGAGAAGGGATCCAAAGTACACGTTTCTCCTGGACTGTGACCCACTCGCTGTCTTTGGTCATTTGGACTTGGGCTTTGTCCTCCTCTTTCTGTATTTGAGCCTTGTCGGTCCAGCATTCTCCCATGAACCCTTGAACGCAATAGCTACCATTGGAAGTGTGAAACAAACCACCATGAGCCGGATGCCATGGGGTTTTATCTATGGCTTCATTGACCACTTGCATGCACTCCTTCGCAGCCCAATCCCATATCTCAAGCCTTTCCAACGAGGCCAACGCCAACCACATCCCGTTTGGGGAAAACGACATATGGTTGGAACCCTCACACAGAGAGCTCGAAAATGTTGATTTTAGTTTATGGGTGTGCAAGTCCCAGATCTCAATGGTCTCGCTTTCGACCAATACCAGTGCTAGGTTGTTACTTGATAGTGAGAATTTCGACACAAAATGGGACTCGACCTGGTCTTGACTTTTCCACGTTGTTGTGTCCCAGATTTTGAGACTATGAGGAAGCAAAAAAGACAGCCACCTACCACATGATGAGAATTCTAGGATGAAATCCAGCTCGCTGGCCCCTTTTGGCCGGTGTTCGCGTAGATCGACAGCATGTTCACTCGTCGCTGAGCTCCATATTCTAATGACGTTGTCGTATGTCATAGAAGCAACCCACAAACCTGTCGGCGACAGAAGCCAGGCTCTAGACCCCCGACTTGTAATTGAGCCAGTGCTCAATGAAGACCTGATAGTCGGGTCCCAGATCTTGATGGTCTGGTCGTCGCACCCTGATGCGAGTAGCCTCCCGTCTGGAGAGATGGCCAGAGCCCGAGGAAAACTACCGTGGCCGCTAAATACCTCCACTCTGCGTGTTGTTGTATGCCATAGGCTGACCATGCCTTGAGGATCTGCAAAAGCTACCACTGTTCCATCTGGCGAAAAGGTTAGGCTGCTCCGCAGGACGGGGATGTCTCTCCAGCTAAGAAAAGCGAAGCGAAGCCCTGTGGTCAAATCCCAGGTTTCGATGTTGGATTCTCTGGTGTCGGGGACGCATACTAGCGTTGTGCTGTCTGGGGAAATCACCACATAGCCCTCGTTAGGAATACAACCATCTAATGTGAGACGATATGTTTCCGGATTGCACAATCCCAGACCTGGCAACCCTTGTCAGATCTTGTATATGTGATGATGGTCTGGCCGTTTGGAGAAACTGCAATGGGCTCGGCAGGAAGCTCGATCGGGTCCAGTAAGGCTTTGGTGTCAAGGTCAAACTTGATCAATGTGCCCCCCTCATCAACCCAGACCACCGTTTTGCTGTCTTCTGTAAATGTAATATGGCGTGGCGTCGTGTTTGGCATGGTGAATGTTCTTTGTGGCGGGCCTCCATTGAAAGGATCCCAAATCTTGATTGAATAGCCATCGGACTCTTCTCCTGCAGTCGCGAGAATGGTGCTGAGCCCGTTAGATATAAAGGCCAATTCGAAAACCGCCGAGGGATGACCTGAGATGGTGTTTAAACACGCTCCGGTGTTTGGATCCCAAATTTTTATTGTGCCGTGCTCATGACCGGACGCAATGATTCTGCTATCTGGAGAAAACGCCAAGCGGTTGACTTCGGAGTGGTGCCCCTCGAGAGTCAGCAAGCATGCATCCCATTCAGGTTGTATTGTCGGTTTCTTCTTGATCCATTCCGGAATCATTGTCTCAAACTTCTTCCGGACCCAGCTAGAAGTTGGACAGAAGATGAGCGCTGAAACGTAAACTTGCAATGGAGCTGTCTCTATTGCTCGTTTGTTGGCGAGGATAAATCGCCGAGCATCACGAATCAAAGTCGCCAGATCCTCCCACTGATTCTGTGCCTGAGAGAATTCAGATTTAACTTATTTAGTTATGACTTATCCTATGCACTTACGGAAAGATCCTCAAGCTTTCTGATGGAAATAATTCCTTCAGTGACACTCCCGCAAAGGCCAAGGGCCTCGAGCCAGTAGAGGTATTTGTCTTGAAGGAAAGTAGCGACATCATTTGCATTATTTTGGCCTCGATCTTGTTTCGAAGAAACCCATTCGTAGAAATGGTCAATCCAGCGAACACACGCGTATCGTATCGCAGCAAGAGGGTCTGGCACTGGGACCTGGATTTCGCTGGTCAAAACTCCTGGATTGCACAGGCCATAGATATTTTGGCGTAGGCCACTAGCCATGGCATCGACTGATCGATAAAATAGTTGATGGTGGCTGTCCCCCATGCCAGATGGAAACATTCCACCAAAGGCATTCTTGTTGTCAGTGAGAAAGTCCTTGGCTGATTGATGAACAAAGTGTACTGTCTCGGCGTCTTGCTGGATGGTCAAGAAAGACCCACATCGCCTGACAAGTTTTATGACGGTGTCATGGTTGGCAAGGTTTCCCTTGAAGCCTGCAAGCATGGGCAATTCCTGGAGCTGGAGTGGTCGATATGCAAGAAACATGGTTGCCAGGATAGCCTTGCACGATCTGGAGTTCCTGGGACCCTGAGTGCTGACCTGCTTCCACATCCTATCATAGAGGTTGGCCAATCCTTCGGGTACTTGGTCGAGAATGTCCAACATCTCCGAGTCGTCTTCCAGCTCTTCATCTTCCTCGGTTTTCAGCTCTTTGAAGGCGAGGGCTGCCCAGAGAAATGTCCCATTAGCCTTGTGTTGCATCGTTTCTTTGACCTTCTTGCGCAGGTCTAATTCGGAACCGAGCTTCGCAAGGTTGTCTACTTTGTAGTCGATGTAGTTAGCAACCGCTTTGGATACGAAAACAGCGTTTGCTTCGAGGCTAATGTCAAGCCTCCCGCCTATATTGGCACCTCCCAATCCACGTTCGATATCGGGCAGGTTGCGGCTGGAGACAAGCCACTTGATGTGATGGAATTTGGATGCCATGGAGACAATCAAGTTCAGAAGTGAAGACAGAGAACTGTCCTCGCACTCGTCAAGAGCATCAATGACGAGATAAGTTGGTTCGGAATGGTCATGCAGTATGTCATTCAACATACTGCATAGGACATGCCACCCATTTGGAGGGTCAAAAGTAGACTTGCTTCCATGATTCCATTTGATCCGTACGTGTCGCTTCAGAGATTCCTTCTGATCCACAAGGAGGTAGATGAGGCCCCGCAGGACCGATGTTGCGTTGTTGATCCTTGAGTCGGTGGCTTGGCAAAAGAAGTAGGATAGGGCATGTTGAGATTTTGTCAACTCGTCTATGAGACCACAAAGTAGCATGGTTTTGCCCTTTCCCGGGTCGCCCTTGACCCAAAGAAGACGATTATTTGTTCCCTGTGCCCATTGCTGGAAGTTGGTGTGCTTCAGAACCCAGCGGTACGACCCTGGCATTAGCCCTCCTTTGTCTTCTTCGATGCGTATCTTGTCCATCCGTGGGTCGGTCGTTCGTAGATCTCGAAGGCATTCGTCGTCGGCTTGCCGTCCTTCGTGGTTGTGAACCTCGGTGTACGAGTTTCCAACCTGAACTCTGCTACCCCCATCGGCACGTAGGGACCCGACCGTGTTGGACGCGCGCTCGTCGGATAAGCTGTTCAAGCGTTTGCGTTTGAGAGATGCCATATTTGGCTGCGAGCTGTCGAAGGACGTGGTTCAGGGACGACGTAAAGCAGAGGATGGTGATGACGGAGGGCGTCGGAGGCCAGCTCAGCTCTCAGCCTGATCGAGCAGCAGGAGTTTCTTGTTGGCTGCCACGGCGCTTAACGAACCAATCCCATCGGCCATTCCTTGTCCTGCTCACTTCGTCGCGCGGGGCCTTGAAACTCTTGGCTAGCATATCCCATTACTGAATGAGGCTGTCGTAATATCCCTCTTCTCCTCTCTTTCCGGGATCATCATGGCCGACATCTTTGACGTAGTGGCTAGCGCACTAAGCGTTGCGGCGCTATTCAACAACTGCGTCAACTGCTTTGGATACATCTAGCTGGACTGTCATTTTGGTCGCGACTTTGAGCAATGCCAGCTGAAACTCGACATCGTCTGGTCCCGCATCAGTAGATGGGGTGAGGGGCAGACAGAACCGGATGCTTTACCAGAGCCTGATCCGCCCCATGGCTGGAGACTTGCACTTCTGCCTGGGTAGCCAAGGTGGCACAACATGGGGCCGGCTAGTTCCAGCACGGGGTGGGCTCGAGGAGAGGGGGAAGCATGACGCTCATGGCTCATGGATATGCAATCGGATGATTAGATGTAATGGGTTTATGGATCCGTACAATTTGATGTAAATGTTTGAGCTACCTCACGCCCATACACTTCGTGATGTCCTTTCGGTAAAGCCTAGAGTCCTATGCCCCTCTTGCGAACACAGTCGCACAACCTGTTGGCTCGAGATTCGACAGCCCCAACATCCCCTCACTTGAAGAACCAGGGGGGCCTCATATCCTGCTCTCTTCATTTGTCAGTGTCCGCTGCTGCCTGGCCAAGATGCAGGTATCCTTGTACGAGGCGTGCAGGTGTTGGAAGTAGATATTGGGGGCCTTTTTACAACCAGGACGCTGGTGGTTGACGGACCATGGGCATGAGAACAGTGTATTTAATACCAGACCATCTGCCACGACAGAATAGAGTGTTAATCCAAACAATTCCCCCTGGCTCCCCGCATTCGCTGGTCTCAGAGCCCTCTAAATCCCTGATCATGTCTTCATCCGGACGTTCTCGTCGTCTCTCCCCAGAAGAACTCATGCAGGCCGTATCAAGCCTCGCCCAGTACCTCTCTCAATCCGAGGCACAATTCAGCATTAGCGGCGGGGCAGCGACCTCAATCTTGCGCATGCAATATGGCTTTGCGCAGCGCGTCACCGACGACATCGATCTTGTCGTCCAGCCCCGAGGCAGCATGACGGCTGAGAGCATCTCGCACTGGCTGCTGGAAAAATTCCCCACAGCCTTTGTGGCAAAGCAGCAGTTTGGCGTCACCACTCCAGCAATCACCGTACAGAGGCGTGATGGGTCTGTCAAGCACGTCGAGATTGAAATGTTCGACGTTGGGGCCTGGCCCAACAGGCCTCAGTACAATCTCGATGACCCAGACAACGATGTTGCCGTGATCTCGGTCAACGGGGTGGATGTCCCCATCTTCAGTGCACGCTGGCTTCTCAGGGAGAAGATCGTCACGGCGTTTGAACGTCAGGGTACGAGAAAGGAGGAAACCGATCTCGACGACATCTCTATTCTCTTGGAGACGGTTGATGTCAATGGTCTGGACCTCACCGACCGTGAAGACGCAGTGCGACATGCTGTTGCACAGCTACCGGAGAGTTTCGAGCTTCTCTGCCTGAAGGTCGTCTGCCCAGGGGTCCTTGGCGAACCCTGGGTTTGGAATGAATACGCAGAGGTGTACTGGGCTTCTAAGGAACAGCTGCAGTATCTTGATACAGATCTTGAGAGGCACAACTTTGACTGGGATCCAAACCGTCAGGTGTGGTACTTTTCTAACGAGAAGGGCCAAACGTGGTTTCACGATGTTGACACAGGAGATTTGAAGTTATCGACTTAGATCCATACCCGAAAGCCTGCTGTTGCGGCTTCAGGTGGATATTCTTACGGAGGATTAGTAGTAGATTGTTATTCGAGATTATTCCCACTCATTTAAAATCGTTATGTAGAAATCTTTCATGTTATTATGGCTAATTATTTTTCATGTCTCATTCTCAAAGCGGGACATGCCTCAAGCTGAGGCCCAGTTTAACTTGGTTGTTTGCTGGAACCATGATGCCTGACTGATTACCCGCACAAACTGATACCTCAAAATTGCCAGAGGTACAAAATCTGTTGAGTTAAAAGGCGTCACTTACCTAAAAATGTCAACATCAATTTGTCTTACAAAAGTTTGCCCTCTTTTATCGGTGCCTAGGCCTTGAAAGATGGGCGAGCGTTACAAGCACAGCCGGCTGTACAAATAAGACCACGTGATCGGCGCACAGCCGGCTGTGCATTTAAGATTCTGATTACTAAGCGTCTTGCATAGCCAATCAGAAGCTAGCCCAATCCACAAGAGCCACACTTAGCCACAGGACCTTAAGCCGATTGTAAGGTTGCAAGCTGCCTTTGCAAGTTGCCTTTGAGAGCTGTTGCAGGCTGCCCTTCCAGGCCGATTGCTTCCTTCAGCGCAATTGGGGCTGTGAGCTTACATAGCATATCTTATTTGCACCGGGGCCGGTGCAGGTATGATTTCCCCATTGGGGCTCTGGGCTTAGTAATCAGAATCTTAAATGCACAGCCGGCTGTGCTTGTAGGTAACGCTCGCCTGAAAGATGGTACCCGGAGAAACATTAATCAGCACCGGATCAGGCCTCTGACAACAAATCAGCCTGTCTTACTCAAGGCAACTCAGTTCTTTCAAGTCCACATCATAACAAATATGTCTTCCGACCCAATAGAAACAATATCCGACGCTTTAGGTCCCCTGTCTGCCATCTTATGGGGGGATATGGCAGTGGGTAATCTTGGTGTTGGGTTGGTCTGCGAGGTAGGCAAAGTTTCCTGATACAATGTCTTGATGCCGGTGCTGATTCGCCAGAACTACATGCTGGTTGTCGAAGATGCCGACCTGGATGCTGCAGCTCAGAATTTGAAGCAGAGAGGCTTTCGGGAGGCCCCTTGGTCTTACGGTTCCCGTGACGGACCAGCCTCGTACACAGACCCTAAGGTGCAGCAGAGTCATCGTCGGATAGCCCAACAATACAGCAATCTCGACAAGCACTCGATACGGTTCAGATTCCCGACAGATGATCAAGGCAAGGCAAGGGTTGTACTGTTGCCCTGCTCCTACGCTCACATTGCCGTCACGCCTGAGTCCAAACACAGATTCACCATCAAGCCCCAAGACGCTCACTCACCCAAAAGGAGTAATATCCTGTATCCGGACGCCGAGTTACTCCTTGAGAGTTTTGTGCGAACGCTGGTAAAGGAGCCCAAGATGGGTGGATGGGTCTCCAGCCTCAGGATGTGGGCTATTACCCACCTGTACGGCGACCTGATGCTTGGCGACGATGTGCTGGATTCATGCGACGACGAAGAGGCCAAGGCTTGGTTTAATCAACGTATTCGGAGATACAGTGGCGGGATTGATAGGGTTACGTGCACGAAACGACTGGGGAAAGTAGGCTACGATAAAAACCTGGCCAGGATGAAATAACTTGATGGAATCACGATGCACCTGGAGTTTAGAAGCGTGGGTTTGTTTATTTGAGTGCAGCAGCAATACCCAAATGGAAATTTCTCGAACAATACAGATCCTTTCACACAGAGCCTCCGTGACTGCAACTCGACATCAGTGTGGTGACGGACGTCGACAACCAGGCCCAGTCCCCTTTTCAAAGGTCGACCTGAACAACCTGGCCACCTGACACGCCTTCCACTCCCTTCCCAGTTGTGACGACAAAAAGGCTTCCGCCATCTTTGCTAAAGGTAGTGCTGGTGGCCCCGGCAAGCGTCCCATTAATAAGAACAGCTTGTTCACCGTCTGGAGTAATCTTGATCAACAAATCAGGGAAGCAACCAACAAACGCGTTCCCATCCTGATCCAACGAAAAGTCATCAGGTGCAATTTTCGTGTCAGACGGTGCTTGCCAAATAACTTCGACGTCGCCAATCTTATTGCCAAATTCATCGACTTTAAATCTTCCAAAAAGCTGACGGCCAGTGTTGGTAAAGTAGAGATAACCTCGCGAAATCTTGAGACCGTTGACACCAAGAGGATAAGGTCCTGTTGGGACAGCAGATAGCAGATCGTCTCGCATGATGACCTCGGAAGTACGAGTCTTTGTGTTGATTCGCCAAATCTCACCCGTCCAAGAAGCTGCACCAAGAACAATGTGTTGGTGGTCCGGCAGAGGAGTCATGCCGTTGATAACACCGGCATCTTTGCCCTCAAGAATAGGGCGAACCGATGGGCTGCCATGATGGGACTCTCCGCACTCTCGAAAGTCGACAAGCAAGATCTTCATAGACCCCTCCTCAAAGTATGTTCCTCCGTCATAGATGCCTCCCGAGACCACAAGGAGGTCCGTCTCGACCTCTGCGATACCAGTGAGGGCATCAACATCTTTGACTTTGGTAACGACACGGGCCTCTGGAATAGACGGATCCACAGAGTATATGTCGCCATTGCCAAATGTGGTAAGAAGAAGGTTCCTGTTGGAGCGCAAGACGACGTTTTCGATCCAGACGTTGGGGAGTTCGATGAGCTGTCGTGCGTTGATATTGGCAGGCCCGGGAGTAGGGGAAAGAGTGGTGGCATTGAGAAGGCCAAACACCCAAGACCCAAATGTGACACGCATGATTGTTTAGTTAAGGTAAATATCCTTAGAGTATGGAAGAATGGTCTGAAAGCTTCAGATGTTGGAGGTCATCCTTGGTATGGGTGCCTGGTGGCCTCTATATAGCAAGGGCCTGGCCCCCCGGAGACTTTTGGTTCGACTTCTACGGATAATTCCATTGAACATTTGTCAGCTCCATTTGAAGATTCTTTTTCAAAATGTTCCTCTTATCCTGTGAAATTGGCGTAGAAGTCATGCGTCTTGAGTATAAGCGATCCCCTGATAGGAGTCAGAGAGCGGGTCTCATGGAACGGCACCGTCGGTTCAAAGCTACGAAAGCTAACGACCCTGACTTTGCTCCAATCATGATCCATTCAGCTTACACAGTCAGTCGAGTTTATTAATAAGCCATCTGTTACTTAAGAACCTCAGGTGCCGTTCCATAAGAACTCATCATCCCTGTTTCTTATCGTCGCCATGCCGCAGTCTCCTCAGAAACTGCTCGAGTATCACCCCAAGTACCGAGTTCTTGTATGCACACAGCGTAAATACGCCATTCAGCCTCGGGCCATCAATCGTCATCTTAAGGATATACACAAGATCTACAGATCTGCCCGACATCCGTATACGGCTTATACCGCCAAGTACAACCTATGCGAGCCTGGAGATGTTGTTAAAGCTCGGGTCATCGACTTCCCAGTCCCATTCTTACCAGTCTTTGATGGCCTACGATGTCTTAACACTGGCTGCGAGTACCTGTGCATTTCTACCAAGCGTATGCAGAAGCATTGGCTTTCGGAACATGGACGCCATGGCTATGCAGATATCGACTGGACTCCGGCGCCGTTACAGACATTCTTCCGTGGAAACCTGTTGCACTACTTTACGAGTATAGACAGTCCTAAGACAAAAGTGAGAATTCCGATAAAACACCACATGCAGTTGGAATAACATGCAGTTTATAGGGCAAACACGAATGCTCCCAGATAGCAAGACTCCCAACAGGAACGCTGGGAACTTCAAACCAAAACTTGCTCCAACACTTTCAGGCAGTAACATGCAAGACCCTTCCCAGTCAGCACGAGCAGATATGGCGTCTCGCGGTCCCCAGTATCGCCGAGTATAACCCGTTCCTCATGCATGCGGTACTGGCATGCTCATCGCTCCATCTCGCAACAAAGTATCCATTGGATCAAGTTTACCTCACACTCGCACACGAACATCAAAACAAAGCCATGGCTCTATTCCGAGAGGCCATTGGTCATGTGACTGAAACAAACTGCGAAGCAATTGCCGCTTTCTCGCATCTTCTGGTCGTCTACGCTTTTGGAGCTGAGAGGCAGGAGAACACTCTCCTCCTCACTCGATCTTGCAGCTCAGATCCAGATGGCATCTGTAGTTGGCTGTACTTTATTCGGAACGGATGCGCTATAGTAGATGGCTACCGACACATCATCGCAACTGGTCCACTTGGAAAGCTCGTTCAAATATGGGGAGAACCCAACACAGAGATCAGCCAACAGAAGGTGTCTGAAATCACGGAAAGGTTGATGTCTGTCATCCAAAATGGGCATGACATATGGTCTCCTACTGAATGTGAAATTCTCAAAGATGCAGCACACAAGTTAACACATGCATTCGCCTCTGCAGAAGCCTTGGGCGATGGCTTCGACACCTGGGCTGCTGTTCGCAATTGGCCGACGACAGTCTCGATCGAGTATACCCGACTCCTCGCAGAAGAGAATCCAGCTACCTTGATCTTTCTCGGATACTATTGCCTTCTTCTGAAGAAATTGCAGTCAGCCTGGTACATTGGGACGTACCCGCTTCAGCTACTGTATATCCTCAAGGGCAAACTGGATCATGGATGGCATCAGTACATCGACCCTTTGATCATGGAATGGGAACAGTCATGTACCGTAACTTATTGATGATATTGAAAGGTTTCTCATGAAAGGAAGCACAATAACAGGATAGTTCAACGTCATGTTCACGACTTATACTCCTCAAAACACAACGCATGCATCGTCAACATCAACCTCTTCCTCTCCTCGTCCCAAAACGACAGTTGATCAGCGCACACCTCCTGCGACAACTGTGTAATGACAAAGTCCAAATGCGTCCTAGCATCCTTTTCCCAGACAATGGGGACATCTCCGCCATGAGTCTCATTTATGAAATCCGCCTTGATCATAAAGCAAGACATTTCAGTCTGCGTAAACCTCCTAAGCTTTCGTGGGCCCATCTCGGAGACAGACACGTCGTCAAACACATCTACAGATCCAGTTGACTTGGGATAAACAACCGACAGTTCCTCTAAAGCAGGCAGCCCGAACAAGGCCATGGTGATGTTGAAACTCATCGCTGCAAGCGGGAGAGAAAGTGCGATGTGCCTGACAAGGCTCCATTCATCAATCGGGGCCCTGGTGGAGAATGCAGAGAAGCTGAAGTTGTCGATGTATATAATATCGATGAGAGGATTGAAGTCGCGTCTCACGGGGAGAGTCTCAAGAGCTGTTTTGCGCGCTTCTTGGCAGACGGCCTTGAGTGACGAGTGGTACTCCTTGACTGTGAGATCGCTTATACCCTCTAGAAATGCCATGCCTGGGAGGATGCATACTCCTGGTGTTTCAGAGGTCAATGGTAGTGCGAGCTTCCAGATTTTCTGGCGAAGTTCGAGTGGAAGTCTTGGGAATGGGTGGAAGGTTTGGGCGGGAAGAACTCCAACGGTATTGTCTTTCGGCACAGGGGTCGACATAGTGTTACCAGGTTGCACAGCGATGCTTTGGTTGAGTGATTAAAGCGGTTTTCTTGGTTTCTAGCATTTGGTATCTCCTCAATTGTCTGCCTGTCTGCCTTGGTTCCCTGATTGGTTAGGAACTTGCTGCGCCGTCTCACAGCCGCTCTGCCTCATGCAGCTCAGACAACCAATCAACCCTAGTAAAGTGCGCTAATGGCCTCTATTGAGCAATGGTGCGATAATTGCATAACCTCACTGTGCTCTTGTATGTGCCCTCTGGGCTTTTGACCTTTGGCAAGATCATTGAAAGGTAGCAGGGCAGATACTCAACGATCAGGGGAAATGACACCCACCTTATGCTCTGTCTTATTCATTCCTTACAAACTATGCGGATTCTATAGTTTGCCTCTAATCAACTTCTTGGCCTGTATGAGATCACGCAGGCTAAGCTCCTTAACATGACGAAAAAGCTAGTATTGGCAACCCCAGACAGAAGTGCAAAATGCACGGTGGCAATACCACCACCATGGTAAGTAGGCTCTCGACACATCAGCAATTTCAGCCCAATCAGCCTCAATTTGTGCTACCCGACCAGTACAGTTCCGCGAGCTCAGAGCCTGATTCCCACGCACCTTATCAACTGTGGTGACCATCTTGGCGGTGGCTTGGGCATGCATAACTGCGTCTGCCAACTGGCACTGCAACTGGGCGACGAATTAGAGGCCAAATTACACAACAAGGCACAGCCCGAGGATGATTGTAATTCCTCTCGTCTCGGCTTTCTTCCCCGCCATATTTCTTTACTCTCCTCTGTCCACAAACCCCAAACTTGGCACTGCGAAAACTCCCTAGCCGCACAACCCATTCATCGTTGGATACTTCCACCGAAACCATGGCCGAGGTGCTAGGGATCGTAGCGGGCGCTGCCCAGCTACTCGACCTCAGCACCCGAGTCTTGGTCGCGTCGTCCAGCCTGTACGGCAAACTCAAGAACATCCCCGCCGAAATCGAGACCCTCAAGAAGAACACAGAACTCTTTATTGATCTTCTCTGGATGATCAGTAGCGACTTTGATGGGCCTATCAACTCGCGAGTTCACTCCCTCCATGTCACACATCGAATCACGTCGATCCTTCACGATGCGAGAAAGGAGTCCGAGGAGCTCGCCCTACTCCTCGAGGGACTTTCTGCCAATAGCTCTAGCTCAATGAGACGCAAGTGGTCCGCTGTCGTCAGCACAACCAAGGAAAAGGACATTGCAGAGAGGTGCCGTCGAATCGAGTCATTCAAATCGACCCTGCAGTTGTGGTATCAGCATCAAAGCAACGCAAGGTTGCGCAGGGTCGAGCAGCAACTGTGAGAGGCCTACTACGCATAAGATTCATATACTGACGCTTTCAGCTCGCAAGTGACAATTTCTCAAACCGCGACTCACACAAGCATGAGTTTGCTCGCCCACCAGGCACGTCGGTTTTGACCTAGATGAGAATCACAGTTAACCTCTAACAAGAGCTTGTAGACATCTACCGTTATAGAATCCAACACAGCTATCGTGAAGCATCTTAACTCGTATCAAGACCCTGCCTCGTCTCTCGACAACCGCCTTGAGCACCGTGGACGCCGACTCGGACGCAGCGGCGGCCTCTGCACTTGTCGTTCTCCCGGCTCAAGGTCTTACTTATCCATCTATGGCCTTCAACTCTTCTACTCTCAGGAGACTTCTCACTCACCAAATTGTCCTCACCAGGATGGCTCAGCATCGTGGTCATGCGGCGTGCGTACCCTCAGTCCAAGAATCCAGATGATGGTTGGAATCCAGTTTGGTGGATGGAGCTTATCCATGCTTGGAAGATTATCTCCCCACAACGTGGTCGACCAAAGAAAGTCACCTGCTTTTTTGGCTCTCATTATGGCTTCCATAGACATAAGGTCTGTAAGGTCTGTTATGAAGCGCCATTTGCCCTATCGCCCTGTGCGATTTCAAGCGGATGACTTGGCCGATCCAGCCGTGCAGGAAGAAGTCAAGTCAATCTTTCACACTCTCTTGCAGAGGCTTCGTGAATCATTTCAATCGGGCACGGCTTCTCCAAGCGATCACACGCCTGAGAACCTCACTCTTCTCCATGTATGTCAAACCTTGTCTTTTCTTAAATCCTGTGCTGAGACAGTGGCAGGAGTTTGTTTCACTGGCGATGGATATCTTGGGTTGTCATGAGCTCATCTTCCATGTACTGGATGACATTGTGAAGCTCCTTGTGGCTGGTAATGTCGAAGCGAATGTGTACAGGTACGGCCTATGGTGTGGCCTTCTATTTAATGCTTATTAAAGCTGACGATGTCTAGACCAAGCATTTTTGGATTTGAAGCCCCCATCTCCAATATGTTCTTCGATTTGAGGACTACTCTAGATCATCAGCATAATTTCCTGGATAAGATTCTTGTTAATCACGGATGCAACGCACTCCAGACCTTCCCAGGTCAATGGAGCGATCCACGTCTCATAGCACTTTTGAAGAAGAACCCCAGTCTTCTAGAAGGTAAAATCTATTCGTCTTTGTTATTCAACGAAGTAATTCCATACTGATAGACCGAAGAACACGACCAATATCCCGCGTATGTCGCTGCGATACAAAGATCCGAGGCAAGACTTGGTCTCCTTTTGATGCGGAACAAAATCGATTTGAAGATAAAGACGCCGTCTATTTTGAGCCTCGCTGTTGGTTGGATTGATGGTCTGCAAATCCTACTGGATGCAGGGGCAAATCCAGACGACGCCATCTTGACAGCTATCTGGGAGGATCATCTTCCGAGCATCGAATTGCTGATCGATAACGGTTGCTCCTTATTTACGCTTGATCACTTCAGTCTTACAGACCTCCAAGCCATCAAGACCGACGCGTTGTTTTTCGCTGGATCGCTTCCAACCTCTCGGGATATCATTTGCCTGTTGATTCAAAAATTAGTTGAAAGTAGACTGGAACTCCAGCAGTTGGCATTAAAGGAGCTGCCTGAGACGTGTTTGGAGCGCCTTGGGTATCATGAGCAGAAGCAGGCTCAGCCATCGCCTGATTACAACGCCCTCGAAGTGTTCAGGCAACTCGAGGCTCAAAAGGTGCAAGTGCCCAGGTCCCTATGGCCTGGATCTTTGACCACTCTCTACCACCACCCTGGGATGACAGTCTTTCTGGCCGAGAGGCTATACGATGCTGGATTTCACAACATCGATGAACCAGATGAAAATGGTTGGGTGCCTCTCATCCACACAATCTGTCATTGGGATTCCTGGATATCTTTCCACTTAGCTGAATGGCATTTGAGAAAAGGGTCCCGGCTGCCTCAATCATTGCCATACATCGACTTTCTCTACCAAGTCACCGACTTTACAAGATCTGTTTCACAATGTGTCTGGATTAAGAAAGACTCGGCAATCTTCGGGCCCTTGAGGGTATTCCAGGAGCTTCACCCCGAAGGAGTTGAGCAACATGATAGCTGCAGCTGTTGGTGTAGTACTTCGGGCTGCACTCCGGTTGGCATAGTTCTTGGGCAAAGTCGTTACTTTGCTGATAGCCAGCTCTGGCTTTTCAGTCTGGCTAGATACTCCTCCCTGGGGCTGTCCCTCGACAAAGACACGTTTACGGATATTTGTAGGTTGGAGGTTTTTGATCGCCTGGGCATGGCCCATACTTGCTTTCACAACCGGTGTGATGGCTACTACATTGACGACGACTGCTGCAGCGACAATGATTGTGACGATGGCAGCAGCGAACGGGGCGAAATCCAAGAGGAAGACTATCACCTGAAACAAGCCTTGGATTCTTACCTCGAGTTATACCTCTGCCTCCTTGACACCCACAAAGACCATTTCGAATCTTTCTGGATCGCGTGGTGGATCGCGCTCGAGCACTTCTTACCCTCCGAGTACTTCTTACCCTTTAAGGGAGATTATGGAGAAGACTTTTCCCCTATTAAGTTCGACAGCGTCTGTGATGCTAGGAGTTATGACAAAGCTCAAAGCCACGACGGTTATGAACCAAATGTCGAAGCCATCACAGCCTTCCTCGTTGACTGTGTCCCGAAATTCAGCTCTGAAACAAGAGCAAGGTTTCTCCGTCAATTTGACCGACGTCGCAACTTGTACAAGTATTGGTATAACTCTGATAGTGTGATCGGTGGCACTGATGACGGTGCGGATGATATTGATTGAGACAGCAATTGGTTCCTGAGGAGGATGTTCTGTGGAGATTTTCGAAATTCCTTAACAGTATGCGCTCGCTAGGAAATTCCGAGTTGGAAGGCTATGTCATTTGTTCTCTAGTTATGCAATGATATTTCTACATGGTAATAGGACGAAAAGATTCAAGGCGAAATAAATCTCTTCATAGGATTCTCCAAGTTTACCCAATCTCTATGCCAAGACTTGTCGAGTCTTTTCTAACTAGATGAGTAGGTATCTGAAATCAATATGCCTCTGCCCATCCGCCGAACGAATACAGAAAACATCTACTCTTTCCTCCTGTTGGGCGACTCACAGCCTTGGGCACATCTTCACCTCTAGCTTTTCCATCGGAACAGCAGCAACCCACTCTCGCCGCTTCGGTAAAGGGACTGGCGTCCAATTGGCTTCTTCATTCTTCTTCAGCGTTGAACGCTGGGTAGGGTTGCTGATCTCAAGATGAAAGTTGCGGATGACTTGAGATACAGAGATGTACAACTCGAGGTATGCAAAACTAGTCACAGTCAATCGGGTGAAACATGTTGTCTGATTTGGTGAGTTAACTCACTGAGCTCCCATGCAGATATTGGCGCCTCTCGAGAACGGGATATAGAACCGATCACGAAGTTTGTCCTCGCTCATCCCTTGGCAGTCCTCTGTCAACCATCTATAGGGGTTGTACACCTTTGGATTAGGAAACGCAGTCTTGTCATGCTGGTACCAGATAGGCGATGAAGTGAGGACCGTCTACACACAAGTCAGTCTTTGAACCAGAATTATTCGCTTGTTTACATACCCCTTCAGGGATGAACTTTCCATGTAGCTCAATGCCCCCTGGCGGCACGATTCTCGGAAGCATCGCCGCCGCAGCGCCGGCCCACCGGATACCCTCTTTTACACAGGCCTGAAGACGAGGCACACTTTCCAAAGTTGTCATATCAGTCGAAAAGGAGATTGCCGCCAAATCCTCATATAAATCCTTCTGATAGTCTGGGTTTTGGGCGAGAGCCCACAGAATGTGAGCAAGCGTCGCAGATGTCGTGTCAGTCCCTGGTCCCAGGTTCTCTTTGGCTTCGGATAGAGCGGTTTCAGCGTGTAGACCAGAGTTGCAGAGGGACTTAATCAGGTTAGGAGACTTAGTAGCAGGTTCGTCAAGTTCGGATTCTTCTGAAAGTGCCATCTTCCACGAATCCCGGCACCACTGTCAGTAGACTTGATTAGCATGCCTTATACGTTTTGATCCTTTGTTGATCATCTCACCTGCTGGAATGCTGTGAGCCCTCTAGTATACGCACTTCTGACACCAGAAACTCGGAAGATCACATCCTCAAGTTGTTCGAGCACCTCGCACAGAAGCGGAAAGTTGGTAAGCTAAGCAAGACGTCAAATCAGTACCTGAAGTGAGAACAGCGGCAAGACGACTTACAACTGGCATCCAGGTGGCCTTTAGGTCGTTTTTAGCAACCATTTCCAGTTCTTTGCCACTTGCCCAGGAGTCAATAGCCTCAATCGACTTGCCGAATGAAAACGTAGCTAACTCAAGAGTAAGTATTTACTGAAAGATAAGTCATTGTTCCACTCACACATGATATCCGCTTCAAGTGCTCGGGATGCCACAGCCAAGTCAACATTCGGGCCATTATCTCGGATTAGCTGCACGAAACGATTGACATGAGACGAGATGAGTTTCTCCAGCTGCGGCACCTTGGTCCGGCTGAACAGCTGGCCCATGATTCTCCTTCGCTTTGCATGTTGTTCCGGGTCTCTGTCAGGTGTGAGCTGACGGTATCATGCACCAAAATGGTAAACTTACGTTATAGAGAAGAGAGCAGGATGTCCACCTTGGACAAATTCGCCATAAACCCTTGGATCCTTTCTGAACTTGCTTCCAACCTTGTGCACCGTTTCGTAAGTTTCACGAGAGTAGAAAGACACTTCATTTGGTCCAATTCGAACAAGTGGCCCTTTTTGGTCAGCTTGGCTATCCAAAGACTGTAGTTTGCCCAGGAAGATTTACCTAGCTTCTCATGAAGTTTGGGTAGGTCAATTGTCACCGTTCCTTTGTACTCCTGCGGAAATGCCCAAGCAAGCCTGGAGTAAGCTGCGCCAAAGCCCGCATTTGGGATCTTTGACAAAGGCGAAGTGTATACTCGAAGCAAGTTCTACGCGCAATCAGCTCAGCTTGACCAAAGTTTTGGAATTGAGTCATACGTGAATAATCACGGCCGCAACAAGGGCTCCCGCCAATATCGGGACACTAAAGAGAGCCATGCTGACCAAAATTATTTTCAGCAACGACAAAGCAGGAAAGACAGGGGCCCTGGATCTGATCTTATGTCAAAGATGGGGTCACATTTCACGGTCCCACCGAGACAATGACAGGATCAGACCCTGAGGCGTTTTGACATCTAGTTCAACGACTAACGTCTAGAGTCTAATTCCATCTAGGATCTTCAGCCGTTATTCTGGACCTTTATGGATCTCATAAACGAATAAAACCCCAATTTCTCGGTCAAGCAAACCATTCTCGGGTCCTTAAATACATGGCACCATCACCTCGCCTATGACGTGCTTGGCACCTGCGTACCATGCCAACGAATCGGGGGCTAAGCACTATGATCGAGACCCATATGTCTCACGTCCCAAAGAGTGCGGAACGATGCCGAATGTGCCGGGAAACGAGGTGTTGTGTTACCAGGCGTCGATGGCGACTTGCCGGTTCGGCGAAGCTAAGATCGGGCAATTTGTCGTGTTTTTTTTATAAAGTGCTGATAATGGATTGATAGGGAGGTCCGGAACTTTGATGCTCCTGCTTTTCGCCCTTTCAAACTCAAAACGTTACATCCCAACTCAACAGCATCATCACCAAACAAACACCTTCTCCTCGCCAGGTGTCAAACAATGGCCAAACCCTTGCAGGAAGATAATCCGGACATCGTGTCCGGTGAGGATGTGGGGACGTCATCAGACCTCGATGCCAACGCCTCTGACAACACCGTGCTGGTTCGTCTTTTGACCGCCCCCTTGCCTGCATGAGGCCCCCCAAAGCTGACGCAATTACAAAAAGAAAAACCTAGGATACAAGCCTGTGAGACATTGCTCACTCGTGCTGCATGAGGCTGGGGTCGGGAAGCTGACCCTGATAGGTGCTGCACAGAAGTTTCAACCAGTTTCACAACTTTGCGACTACCTTTGGTTAGATCTTACACTCCATCTCTAGACTATTCACTGACCATGCGTAGCTGCTCTTTACTTTATCGGTGGTGTTCGCGTGACCTTTTCAACAGGTATCGCTGCCGGTGGTAACCTAGCATACTGGTCAGTAAGCTCAACCTGTGAGCCATTAAGCTTGACTGACAATCCATCAGGACGAGTTACATCGTAACATGTGTCTTCACTTTCATCACGGCTGCCGTCATTGCAGAGATCTGCTCATCTCTTCCTCTGGCTGGATCCATCTACCTCTGGGCAGCTGAAGCTGGAGGTCCCCGGTTCGGTCGACTCTTTGGATTTGTCGTTGCATGGTGGAGTACTACTGCCTGGACTACGTTCTGCGCAAGTATGTGACGATCGAACATCTCAGTTTTTTTCAAGGGCCTAGGCTAACCAGTCATCCAGGCAACACACAAGCTGCAGTTAACTACATGCTCTCGGTGAGTAGCAACCTGCCGGACAGCACTCGTCTAGTCCATTCGCTAACCAATCGGGTCAGGAAATCGTGGTTTTTAACACAGACTTCCCGTCCGACTCCAGCAGTGTCAAGTTCCGTGCCGTGCAATGGATCTGCACTGAGGTGATGCTTGCCCTTGCAGCCATCTGGAACCTGCTTCCCCGTAAGCTCCACACCCTCACTGCAACCTAATCACCATTCTAACCCCTAACAGCTCGATACTTCAAGTGGATCTTTACACTCTCCAGCGGTCTTCTGGCTTAACCCATCAAGGGGCAGGCTTCAACTATAATAAAGAACAGATTGTCAAAACATCATAGCATCATGACCCGATGCTAACACAGTGGCCTTTTCCTTTTACTTCTACCTCCTG